>JAPZIH010000722.1:25000-142838 GCA_027410445.1 Discoglossus pictus
ACATGTAAACATGCCGGGTAATTATATCTCAGTAACTTATAGAAATGATTCCCAGTTTGCTGTAACATGTAAACATGCCGGGTAATTATATCTCAGCAACTTATAGAAATGATTCCCAGTTTGCAGTAACATGTAAACAAGCCGGGTAATTATATCTCAGTAACTTATAGAAATGATTCCCAGTTTGCAGTAACATGTAAACATGTAAACATGCCGGGTAATTATATCTCAGTAACTTATAGAAATGATTCCCAGTTTGCAGTAACATGTAAACAAGCCGGGTAATTATATCTCAGTAACTTATAGAAATGATTCCCAGTTTGCAGTAACATGTAAACATGCCGGGTAATTATATCTCAGTAACTTATAGAAATGATTCCCAGTTTTCTGTAACATGTAAACATGCCGGGTAATTATATCTCAGTAACTTATAGAAATTATTCCCAGTTTTCTGTAACATGTAAACATGCCGGGTAATTATATCTCAGTAACTTATAGAAATGATTCCCAGTTTGCTGTAACATGTAAACATGCCGGGTAATTATATCTCAGCAACTTATAGAAATGATTCCCAGTTTGCAGTAACATGTAAACAAGCCGGGTAATTATATCTCAGTAACTTATAGAAATGATTTCCAGTTTGCAGTAACATGTAAACAAGCCGGGTAATTATATCTCAGCAACTTATAGAAATGATTCTTAGTTTGCAGTAACATGTAAACAAGCCGGGTAATTATATCTCAGTAACTTATAGAAATGATTCCCAGTTTGCTGTAACATGTAAACATGCCGGGTAATTATATCTCAGTAACTTATAGAAATGATTCCCAGTTTGCAGTAACATGTAAACAAGCCGGGTAATTATATCTCAGCAACTTATAGAAATGATTCCCAGTTTGCAGTAACATGTAAACCTGCCGGGTAATTATATCTCAGTAACTTATAGAAATGATTCCCAGTTTGCTGTAACATGTAAACATGCCGGGTAATTATATCTCAGTAACTTATAGAAATGATTCCCAGTTTGCTGTAACATGTAAACATGCCGGGTAATTATATCTCAGTAACTTATAGAAATGATTCCTAGTTTCAGTAACATGTAAACATGCCGGGTAATTATATCTCAGTAACTTATAGAAATGATTCCCAGTTTGCTGTAACATGTAAACATGCCGGGTAATTATATCTCAGTAACTTATAGAAATGATTCCCAGTTTGCAGTAACATGTAAACATGCCGGGTAATTATATCTCAGTATCTTATAGAAATGATTCCCAGTTTGCAGTAACATGTAAACATGCCGGGTAATTATATCTCAGTAACTTATAGAAATGATTCCCAGTTTGCTGTAACATGTAAACATGCCGGGTAATTATATCTCAGTAACTTATAGAAATGATTCCCAGTTTGCTGTAACATGTAAACATGCCGGGTAATTATATCTCAGTAACTTATAGAAATGATTCCCAGTTTGCAGTAACATGTAAACATGCCGGGTAATTATATCTCAGTATCTTATAGAAATGATTCCCAGTTTGCAGTAACATGTAAACATGCCGGGTAATTATATCTCAGCAACTTATAGAAATGATTCCCAGTTTGCAGTAACATGTAAACATGCCGGGTAATTATATCTCAGCAACTTATAGAAATGATTCCCAGTTTGCAGTAACATGTAAACATGCCGGGTAATTATATCTCAGTAACTTATAGAAATGATTCCCAGTTTGTAGTAACATGTAAACAAGCCGGGTAATTATATCTCAGTAACTTATAGAAATGATTCCCAGTTTGCTGTAACATGTAAACATGCCGGGTAATTATATCTCAGTAACTTATAGAAGTGATTCCCAGTTTGCAGTAACATGTAAACAAGCCGGGTAATTATATCTCAGCAACTTATAGAAATGATTCCCAGTTTGCAGTAACATGTAAACATGCCGGGTAATTATATCTCAGTAACTTATAGAAATGATTCCCAGTTTGTAGTAACATGTAAACAAGCCGGGTAATTATATCTCAGTAACTTATAGAAATGATTCCCAGTTTGCTGTAACATGTAAACATGCCGGGTAATTATATCTCAGTAACTTATAGAAGTGATTCCCAGTTTGCAGTAACATGTAAACAAGCCGGGTAATTATATCTCAGTAACTTATAGAAATGATTCCCAGTTTGCAGTAACATGTAAACATGCCGGGTAATTATATGTAATTAATATAAAATTCATGACATATATATTTTTAAAAAATATAAAAAATAGATGGTGCCCCAAACTCTTGGCTCCCTAGGCAGCTGCCTTTAGATGGGTAAGTGGAGGATATTTTATGGTTATGTATAAGAAGGTCTTTAGAAGAGTCTGCACAATTGTATAAACCCCCTAATTGAGTTTGGGTGGGTAGAGACACGACCTACGGACAAACACAGGCGACCTATAGACAAGCAGTTGATAGATTGGAGATCTCATTTCATTTCCTTTTCAGCGGCGACAATGGTCAGCGGTAAATCTTGGGATAATCATGTTGGGGGCAGTTATTCAGTAAAAGCTAAAAGGACACATTTAGGTGTGAAAAGTGACCATCAAACGTCTTAAGGAAAAGCCGACTGGAGCGAGCCCATTGGGCGCCATCACTGGCCTCTAGTTAAGGCCGGGCCTTCGGCAGCCTCCGCTCCTTGTGATTCAATTATGTGCATTAGTTTGACCTCTGATCAATTATCCGCTGTCAGATATAATGGAGGGGGATTAGATGGGGGGCTTCTGGTCTGGGTATTGATCATCTGGAAATTAATCTAAAATAGGGAGGTGGAGGCTTATTGTCTTGGAAAGTGGTGGAGAAACAAAGCATAGGGTGGGGGGGGGGGGGTGATAAGGGGGGACCAGATGTGTAAATAAGTATATTGGTGACAAAAAGAAAAGACTGAAAGTGAAAGAGAGAGATTATATTTATGCTTCAACCAGATATTTTGCATGAGCCAGATATGCTTTCTCTAGGAGCCAGGGAGGGACCCCCCTCATAGAGACTCATTATAACTATATAATACTAGCGACTTGCCCGTCAAAAAATGACGCCAATAACATTTTAAATCAGGCAATGCTGTTTGCCACACAATGCGAGGCTATGGCCCCTCTGAGCACCTTCGGCGCTCATCACTAGCCCCGCGCTGAGCGCCTTCCCCTTGTGTACTTTATATGCCTGAGTAGTTTAGTAGGTACCAAGTAGTACGGGCCGTAATTTAGCGTCTGTCCCGCGCTCATTGCCTAAATCCTGCCGGTCGTCTGGATGAGCGCCTGCGGTTCTCATCTCCACCAGTGCATTGAGCGCCTTCGGTGCACGTTGCCATAGATAGATAGATAGATAGATAGATAGATAGATAGATAGATAGATAGATAGATAGATAGAGGGATAGATAGATAGATAGATAGATAGATAGATAGATAGATAGATAGATAGATAGATAGATAGATAGATAGATAGATAGATAGATAGAGGGATAGAGGGATAGATAGATAGATAGATAGATAGATAGATAGATAGATAGATAGATAGATAGATAGATAGAGGGATAGATAGATAGATAGATAGATAGATAGATAGATAGATAGATAGATAGATAGAGGGATAGATAGATAGATAGATAGATAGATAGATAGATAGATAGATAGATAGATAGATAGATAGATAGATAGATAGATAGATAGATAGAGGGATAGATAGATAGATAGATAGATAGATAGATAGATAGATAGATAGATAGATAGATAGATAGATGGATGGATGGATGGATGGATATATGGATAGATAGATAGATAGATAGATAGATAGATAGATAGATAGATAGATAGATAGATAGATAGATAGATAGATAGATAGATGGATGGATGGATGGATGGATATATGGATAGATAGATAGATAGATAGATAGATAGATAGATAGATAGATAGATAGATAGATAGATACATAGATAGATAGATAGATAGATAGATAGATAGATAGATAGATAGATAGATAGATAGATAGATACATATATATATATTACAATCTTTGTATGTACAGATATAGGATATGACACAGACCCAGATGCAGCACCTGGAGCCTCCGCAGGCTCAATATATCAATCTCCTGCAAGATGTTTAAATATTCAGCACAAAATAATGACTTTTTAGCATCACCTATAGAATCATTATTATTCCCATCCTTCATACTCAGACCCCAGCAGAGAAGCCTCAGATCAGAGAGAGAAGCCTCAGAGCAGAGAGAGAAGCCTCAGAGCAGAGAGAAGCCTCAGAGATGAGAGAGAAGCCTCAGAGCAGAGAGAGAGGCCTCAGAGATGAGAGAGAAGCCTCAGGGAGAAGCCTCAGAGCAGCGTGAGAAGCCTCAGAGCAGAGAGAGAAGCCTCAGAGCAGAGAGAAGCCTCAGAGATGAGAGAGAAGCCTCAGAGCAGAGAGAGAGGCCTCAGAGATGAGAGAGAAGCCTCAGGGAGAAGCCTCAGAGCAGGGAGAGAAGCCTCAGAGAGAAGCCTCAGAGCAGAGAGAGAAGCCTCTGAGCTGAGAGGGAAGCCTCGGGGGGAAGCCTCAGAGCAGGGAGAAGCCTCAGAGCAGAGAGAGAAGCCTCAGAGCAGAGAGAAGCCTCAGAGCAGAGAAGCCTCAGAGCAGAGAAGCCTCAGAGCAGAGAGAGAAGCCTCAGAGCAGAGAGAGAAGCCTCAGAGCAGAGAAGCCTCAGAGCAGGGAGAGAAGCCTCAGAGCAGAGAGAAGCCTCAGAGCAGGGAGAGAAGCCTCAGAGCAGAGAGAGAAGCCTCAGAGCAGAGAGAAGCCTCAGAGCAGGGAGAGATGCCTCAGAGCAGAGAGAAGCCTCAGAGCAGAGAGAAGCCTCAGAGCAGGGAGAGAAGCCTCGGAGCAGAGAGAGAAGCCTCAGAGCAGAGAGAGAAGCCTCAGAGCAGGGAGAGAAGCCTCAGAGCAGAGAGAGAAGCCTCAGAGCAGAGAGAAGCCTCAGAGCAGGGAGAGATGCCTCAGAGCAGAGAGAAGCCTCAGAGCAGAGAGAAGCCTCAGAGCAGGGAGAGAAGCCTCAGAGCAGAGAGAGAAGCCTCAGAGCAGAGAGAAGCCTCAGAGCAGGGAGAGATGCCTCAGAGCAGAGAGAAGCCTCAGAGCAGAGAGAAGCCTCAGAGCAGGGAGAGAAGCCTCGGAGCAGAGAGAGAAGCCTCAGAGCAGAGAGAGAAGCCTCAGAGCAGAGAGAAGCCTCAGAGCAGAGAGAGAAGCCTCAGAGCAGAGAGAGAAGCCTCAGAGCAGGGAGATTCAGAGCAGAGAGAGAAGCCTCAGAGCAGAGAGAGAAGCCTCAGAGCAGGGAGATTCAGAGCAGAGAGAGAAGCCTCAGAGCAGAGAGAGAAGCCTCAGAGCAGAGAGAGAAGCCTCAGAGCAGGGAGATTCAGAGCAGAGAGAGAAGCCTCAGAGCAGAGAGAGAAGCCTCAGAACAGAGAGAGAAGCCTCAGAGCAGGGAGAGAAGCCTCGGAGCAGAGAGAGAAGCCTCAGAGCAGAGAGAGAAGCCTCAGAGCAGGGAGAGAAACCTCAGAGCAGAGAGAGAAGCCTCAGAGCAGAGAGAGAAGCCTCAGAGAGAAGCCTCAGAGCAGAGAGAAGCCTCAGAGCAGGGAGAGAAGCCTCAGAGCAGAGAGAAGCCTCAGAGAGGAGCCTCAGAGCAGAGAGAAGCCTCAGAGCAGGGAGAAGCCTCAGAGAGGAGCCTCAGAGCTGAGAGAGAAGCCTCAGAGCAGGGAGAGAAGCCTCAGAGAGGAGCCTCAGAGCAGAGAGAAGCCTCAGAGCAGGGAGAGAAGCCTCAGAGAGGAGCCTCAGAGCTGAGAGAGAAGCCTCAGAGAGAAGCCTCAGAGCTGAGAGAGAAGCCTCACAGAGAAGCCTCAGAGCTGAGAGAGAAGCCTCAGGGAAAAAACTCAGGGAGAAGCCTCAGAGCAGGGAGAAGTCTCAGGGAGAAGCCTCAGAGCTGAGAGAGAAGCCTCAGAGAGAAGCCTCAGAGCTGAGAGAGAAGCCTCAGGGAAAAAACTCAGGGAGAAGCCTCAGAGCAGGGAGAAGTCTCAGGGAGAAGCTTCAGAGCTGAGAGAGAAGCCTCAGAGAGAAGCCTCAGAGCTGAGAGAGAAGCCTCAGGGAAAAAACTCAGGGAGAAGCCTCAGAGCAGGGAGAAGTCTCAGGGAGAAGCCTCAGAGCTGAGAGAGAAGCCTCAGAGAGAAGCCTCAGAGCTGAGAGAGAAACCTTAGGGAGAAGCCTCAGAGCAGGGAGAGAAGCTTCAGAGCAGAGAGAGAAGCCTCAGAGAGAAGCCTCAGAGCAGCGTGAGAAGCCTCAGAGCAGAGAGAGAAGCCTCAGAGCAGAGAGAAGCCTCAGAGATGAGAGAGAAGCCTCAGAGCAGAGAGAGAGGCCTCAGAGATGAGAGAGAAGCCTCAGGGAGAAGCCTCAGAGCAGGGAGAGAAGCCTCAGAGAGAAGCCTCAGAGCAGAGAGAGAAGCCTCTGAGCTGAGAGGTAAGCCTCGGGGGGAAGCCTCAGAGCAGGGAGAAGCCTCAGAGCAGAGAGAGAAGCCTCAGAGCAGAGAGAAGCCTCAGAGCAGAGAAGCCTCAGAGCAGAGAAGCCTCAGAGCAGAGAGAGAAGCCTCAGAGCAGAGAGAGAAGCCTCAGAGCAGAGAAGCCTCAGAGCAGGGAGAGAAGCCTCAGAGCAGAGAGAAGCCTCAGAGCAGGGAGAGAAGCCTCAGAGCAGAGAGAGAAGCCTCAGAGCAGAGAGAAGCCTCAGAGCAGGGAGAGAAGCCTCAGAGCAGAGAGAAGCCTCAGAGCAGAGAGAAGCCTCAGAGCAGGGAGAGAAGCCTCGGAGCAGAGAGAGAAGCCTCAGAGCAGAGAGAGAAGCCTCAGAGCAGGGAGAGAAGCCTCAGAGCAGAGAGAGAAGCCTCAGAGCAGAGAGAAGCCTCAGAGCAGGGAGAGATGCCTCAGAGCAGAGAGAAGCCTCAGAGCAGAGAGAAGCCTCAGAGCAGGGAGAGAAGCCTCAGAGCAGAGAGAGAAGCCTCAGAGCAGAGAGAAGCCTCAGAGCAGGGAGAGATGCCTCAGAGCAGAGAGAAGCCTCAGAGCAGAGAGAAGCCTCAGAGCAGGGAGAGAAGCCTCGGAGCAGAGAGAGAAGCCTCAGAGCAGAGAGAGAAGCCTCAGAGCAGAGAGAAGCCTCAGAGCAGAGAGAGAAGCCTCAGAGCAGAGAGAGAAGCCTCAGAGCAGGGAGATTCAGAGCAGAGAGAGAAGCCTCAGAGCAGAGAGAGAAGCCTCAGAGCAGGGAGATTCAGAGCAGAGAGAGAAGCCTCAGAGCAGAGAGAGAAGCCTCAGAGCAGAGAGAGAAGCCTCAGAGCAGGGAGATTCAGAGCAGAGAGAGAAGCCTCAGAGCAGAGAGAGAAGCCTCAGAACAGAGAGAGAAGCCTCAGAGCAGGGAGAGAAGCCTCGGAGCAGAGAGAGAAGCCTCAGAGCAGAGAGAGAAGCCTCAGAGCAGGGAGAGAAACCTCAGAGCAGAGAGAGAAGCCTCAGAGCAGAGAGAGAAGCCTCAGAGAGAAGCCTCAGAGCAGAGAGAAGCCTCAGAGCAGGGAGAGAAGCCTCAGAGCAGAGAGAAGCCTCAGAGAGGAGCCTCAGAGCAGAGAGAAGCCTCAGAGCAGGGAGAAGCCTCAGAGAGGAGCCTCAGAGCTGAGAGAGAAGCCTCAGAGCAGGGAGAGAAGCCTCAGAGAGGAGCCTCAGAGCAGAGAGAAGCCTCAGAGCAGGGAGAGAAGCCTCAGAGAGGAGCCTCAGAGCTGAGAGAGAAGCCTCAGAGAGAAGCCTCAGAGCTGAGAGAGAAGCCTCACAGAGAAGCCTCAGAGCTGAGAGAGAAGCCTCAGGGAAAAAACTCAGGGAGAAGCCTCAGAGCAGGGAGAAGTCTCAGGGAGAAGCCTCAGAGCTGAGAGAGAAGCCTCAGAGAGAAGCCTCAGAGCTGAGAGAGAAGCCTCAGGGAAAAAACTCAGGGAGAAGCCTCAGAGCAGGGAGAAGTCTCAGGGAGAAGCTTCAGAGCTGAGAGAGAAGCCTCAGAGAGAAGCCTCAGAGCTGAGAGAGAAGCCTCAGGGAAAAAACTCAGGGAGAAGCCTCAGAGCAGGGAGAAGTCTCAGGGAGAAGCCTCAGAGCTGAGAGAGAAGCCTCAGAGAGAAGCCTCAGAGCTGAGAGAGAAGCCTCAGGGAAAAGCCTCAGGGAGAAGCCTCAGAGAGAAGCCTCAGAGCAGAGAGAGAGGCCTCAGAGATGAGAGAGAAGCCTCAGGGAGAAGCCTCAGAGCAGGGAGAGAAGCCTCAGAGAGAAGCCTCAGAGCAGAGAGAGAAGCCTCTGAGCTGAGAGGGAAGCCTCGGGGGGAAGCCTCAGAGCAGAGAGAAGCCTCAGAGCAGAGAGAAGCCTCTGAGCAGGGAGAGAAGCTTCAGAGAGAAGCCTCAGAGCAGAGAGAGAAACTTTAGAGAAGATATAAGCCTCAGAGCAGAGAGAAGCCTCTGAGCAGGGAGAGAAGCTTCAGAGAGAAGCCTCAGAGCAGAGAGAGAAACTTTAGAGAAGATATAAGCCTCAGAGCAGAGAGAAGTAAGAGCAGGGAGAAGCCTTGGAGCAGGGAGAGAAGCCTCAAAGCAGAGATAAGTCTCAGAGCAGGGAGAGAAGCCTCAAAGCAGAGATAAGTCTCAGAGCAGGGAGAGAAGCCTCAGAGCAGAGAGAAGCCTCAGAGAGAAGCCTCAGAGAGAAGCCTCAGAGAGAAGCCTCAGAACAGAGAGAGAAGCCTCAGAGAGAAGCCTCAGAGAGAAGCCTCAGAGAGAAGCCTCAGAGAGAAGCCTCAGAGAGAAGCCTCAGAACAGAGAGAGAAGCCTCAGAGAGAAGCCTCAGAGAGAAGCCTCAGAGAGAAGCCTCAGAGAGAAGCCTCAGAACAGAGAGAGAAGCCTCTTGTAAATTCAGCCTCTAATACAAGAGGCTGAAGGGAAGGAAACTTTGTGTCTGTTTATTACACTCATGTGGTAGTAAAATCTAAATCCAAATAATCATGTAAAGAAGTATATTTTATTTTAGTGGATATTTAGAAAACTTACAATTATAGTATAGAAATGAATAAAATCATTTAAAGTGATACACATGACACAAATATGATATGGGCTTATGGTCCTTTATATTACACCGCATTCTGGTACTGGACTACTGGCCACAAACAAGTGCAGTTTTCTTGAACTACAGAAGAAACTGGAGAGAGATTCACACTTCAAGGTTAAGGTGGGTCAGACTTTATCCAAAATCCCATCTGCTCTGCATAGGTTAAAGACCCTTATACCAACCTTGATCAGAGTCCCGCCCACCTGCCTATTCCTAACATGGCAGCCTACCACTGAGTGACAGCACCAACAACCAATCACAGTGCAATGGGCCCAGAATGTGGCCTGCCACTCAAGCTTAGAAAAGTATTACAAATGTATTTTATTTGAGAATAAAAAAAATACAAAAAAATACAATGTCCTAATCTGCAAAATATTTATTTGTATTAGTAACATCGTTACACTCTTAAAGAAGAATTTACAAATAGAAGAATTATTATATTCTTATTCATTATTCATTTTACTATTGACCTCCTGACCATGGCCTGAGAATCTGCAGATCATCTCAACCACTCAGCAATGACAAGATAAAAAAAAAGTGCTTGTAGTGAAAGCCGGTGGTGTCCAGAGGAGATCAATATGGATCAGGCCAGGATCTATAAGTGACACAAAGCGGGGGTGGGAGTGGTACTGGGATCTGTATATATATATAAACAGAGAATTATTATTATTATTATTATTATTATTATTAATGTGTCAACAGAATCCATAGAGCTAAACAGACTAGATACAAGTCAGCAAGCAATTAACAAATTACAAAAGAATGAAGAATATATTTATATAATTATTCATCTTATATATACATTAAATAAAATATAATTCTGCTTATGTGGCAATAACATATATTATTATTGTTATTGTTTATTTGTACAGTTCCAGTGCAGAGTCCAAGAGTTCCGCTGAATATACACACAAATATAACACAAGTGCACACAGGTTATATGGGCAGGAACAAAGATAGATAGATAGATAGATAGATAGATAGATAGATAGATAGATAGATACACAGATAGATAGATAGATAGATAGATAGATAGATAGATAGATAGATAGATAGATACACAGATAGATAGATAGATAGATAGATAGATAGATAGATAGATAGATAGATAGATAGATAGATAGATAGATAGATAGATAGAGGGATAGAGAGATAGATAGATAGATAGATAGATAGATAGATAGATAGATAGATAGATAGATAGATAGATAGATAGATAGATAGATAGATAGATAGTTAGATAGATAGAGGGATAGATAGATAGATAGATAGATAGATAGATAGATAGATAGATAGATAGATAGATAGATAGAGGGATAGATAAATAGATAGATAGATAGATAGATAGATAGATAGATAGATAGATAGATAGATAGATAGATAGATAGAGAGGGATAGATAGATAGATAGATAGAGAGGGATAGATAGATAGATAGAAAGATAGATAGATAGATAGATAGATAGATAGATAGATAGATAGATAGATAGATAGATAGATAGATAGAGGGATAGAGAGATAGATAGATAGATAGATAGATAGATAGATAGATAGATAGATAGATAGATAGATAGATAGATAGATAGAGGGATAGATAGATAGATAGATAGATAGATAGATAGATAGATAGATAGATAGATAGATAGATAGATAGATAGATAGATAGATAGATAGAGGGATAGATAAATAGATAGATAGATAGATAGATAGATAGATAGATAGATAGATAGATAGATAGATAGAGAGGGATAGATAGATAGATAGATAGATAGATAGAAAGATAGATAGATAGATAGATAGATAGATAGATAGATAGAAGGATAGATAGAAGGATAGATAGATAGATAGATAGATAGATAGATAGATAGATAGATAGATAGATAGATAGATAGATAGAAGGATAGATAGATAGATAGATAGATAGATAGATAGATAGATAGATAGATAGAAGGATAGATAGATAGATAGATAGATAGATAGATAGATAGATAGATAGATAGAGTGTCAGCTCTGCGGGTGAGGATTGTGCACACAGTGTCAGTATCACTGATAGGTGCCTGTTTGGTCAGGTGAGCAGCTGGGAGGTATAGGAGGGTGGTGGGAGAGGGTAAGAGGAAAGTGTGTGGGAGAGTAGTGGGAGAGTGTATGAGAAGGAGAGTGCGTGAGAAGGAGAGTGTGTGAGAAGGAGAGTGCGTGAGAAGGAGCGTGTGTGAGAAGGAGAGTGTGTGAGAAGGAGAGTGCGTGAGGAGGAGAGTGTGTGAGGAGGAGAGTGTGTGAGAAGGAGAGTGTGTGAGAAGGAGAGTGCGTGAGGAGGAGAGTGTGTGAGAAGGAGAGTGCATGAGGAGGAGAGTGTGTGAGAAGGAGAGTGTGTGAGATGGAGAGTGCGTGAGAAGGAGAGTGTGTGAGAAGGAGAGTGTGTGAGAAGGAGAGTGTGTGAGAAGGAGAGTGCATGAGGAGGAGAGTGTGTGAGGAGGAGAGTGTGTGAGAAGGAGAGTGCGTGAGAAGGAGAGTGTGTGAGAAGGAGAGTGTGTGAGAAGGAGAGTGCGTGAGGAGGAGAGTGTGTGAGGAGGAGAGTGTGTGAGAAGGAGAGTGTGTGAGAAGGACAGTGCGTGAGGAGGAGAGTGTGTGAGAAGGAGAGTGTATGAGGAGGAGAGTGTGTGAGGAGGAGAGTGTGTGAGAAGGAGAGTGTGTGAGAAGGAGATAGCGTGAGAAGGCTAGTGCGTGAGGAGAGTGCGTGAGGAGAGTGTGTGAGGAGAGTGTGTGAGGAGGAGAGTGTTTGAGGAGGAGAGTGTGTGAGGAGGAGAGTGTGTGAGTAGGAGAGTGTGTGAGAAGGAGAGTGTGTGAGAAGGAGAGTGTGTGAGGAGATTGCGTGAGAAGGAGAGTGCGTGAGGAGAGTGTGTGAGGAGATTGTGTGAGAAGGGGAGTGCGTGAGGAGAGTGTGTGAGAAGGAGAGTGTGTGAGGAGAGTGTGTGAAAAGGAGAGTGTGTGAGAAGGAGAGTGTGTGAGGAGGAGAGTGTGTGTGTGAGGAGAGTGTGTGAGAAGGAGAGTGCGTGAGAAGGAGAGTGTGTGAGAAGGAGAGTGTGTGAGGAGAGTGTATGAGAAGGAGAGTGTGTGAGAAAGAGAGTGTGTGAGGAGAGTGTGTGTGAGAATGAGAGTGTGTGAGAAGGAGAGTGCGTGAGAAGGAGAGTGCGTGAGAAGGAGAGTGTGTGTGAGAAGGAGAGTGCGTGAGAAGGAGAGTGCGTGAGAAGGAGAGTGCGTGTGAGGAGAGTGTGTGAGAAGGAGAGTGTGTGAGGAGGAGAGTGTGTGTGAGGAGAGTGTGTGAGAAGGAGAGTGTGTGAGAAGGAGAGTGTGTGTGAGAAGGAGAGTGTGTGAGAAGGAGAGTGTGTGAGGAGAGTGTGTGTGAGAAGGAGAGTGTGTGAGAAGGAGGGTGTGTGAGGAGAGTGTGTGGGAGAAGGAGAGTGTGTGAGAAGGAGAGTGCGTGAGAAGGAGATTGCGTGAGGAGGAGAGTGCGTGAGAAGGAGAGTGTGTGAGAAGGAGAGTGCGTGAGAAGGAGAGTGTGTGTGAGAAGGAGAGTGTGTGAGGAGAGTGTGTGAGGAGAGTGTGTGTGAGAAAGAGAGTGCATGAGAAGGAGAGTGCGTGAGAAGGGGATTGCGTGAGAAGGAGAGTGCTTGAGAAGGAGAGTGTGTGAGAAGAGTGTGTGTGAGGAGAGTGCGTGAGAAGGAGAGTGCGTGAGAAGGAGAGTGTGTGTGAGAAGGAGAGTGTGTGAGAAGGAGAGTGTGTGTGAGAAGGAGTGTGTGTGAGGAAAGTGTGTGTGAGAAGGAGAGTGTGTGAGAAGGAGTGTGTGTGAGGAAAGTGTGTGTGAGAAGGAGAGTGTGTGAGAAGGAGAGTGTGTGATGAGAGTGTGTGGGAGAAGGAGAGTGCGTGAGAAGGAGAGTGCGTGAGAAGGAGATTGCGTGAGAAGGAGAGTGTGTGTAAGAAGGAGAGTGTGTGAGGAGGAGAGTGCGTGAGAAGGGAAGTGCGTGAGAAGGAGAGTGGGTGAGTAGGAGAGTGTGTGAGAAGGAGAGTGTGTGAGAAGGAGAGTGTGTGAGGATGAGAGTGCGTGAGAAGGAGAGTGCGTGACAAGGAAAGTGTGTGAGAAGGAGAGTGTGTGAGGAGAGTGTGTGAGAAAGAGAGTGTGTGAGGAGAGTGTGTGTGAGAATGAGAGTGTATGAGAAGGAGAGTGTGTGAGAAAGAGAGTGTGTGAGGAGAGTGTGTGTGAGAATGAGAGTGTGTGAGAAGGAGAGTGCGTGAGAAGGAAAGTGCATGAGAAGGAGAGTGTGTGTGAGAAGGAGAGTGTGTGAGAAGAAGAGTGCGTGAGAAGGAGAGTGCGTGAGAAGGAGAGTGTGTGTGAGAAGGAGAGTGTGTGTGAGAAGGAGAGTGTCTGTGAGAAGGAGAGTGTGTGAGGAGAGTGTATGTGAGAAGGAGAGTGTGCGTGAGAAGGAGAGTGTGTGTGATGAGAGTGTGTATGAGAAGGAGAGTGTGTGAGAAGGAGAGTGTGTGTGAGAAGGAGAGTGTGTGAGAAGGAGAGTGTGTGAGGAGGAGAGTGTGTGAGGAGGAAAGTGTGTGTGAGAAGGAGAGTATGTGTCAGAAGGAGAGTGTCTGTGAGAAGGAGAGTGTGTGAGAAGGAGAGTGTGTGAGGAGAGTGTATGTGAGAAGGAGAGTGTGCGTGAGAAGGAGAGTGTGTGTGATGAGAGTGTGTGTGAGAAGGAGAGTGTGTGAGAAGGAGAGTGTGTGTGAGAAGGAGAGTGTGTGAGAAGGAGAGTGTGTGAGGAGGAGAGTGTGTGAGGAGGAAAGTGTGTGTGAGAAGGAGAGTATGTGTCAGAAGGAGAGTGTCTGTGAGAAGGAGAGTGTGTGAGAAGGAGAGTGTGTGTGAGAAGGAGAGTGTGTGAGAAGGAGAGTGTGTGAGGAGAGTGTATGTGAGAAGGAGAGTGTGTGAGAAGGAGAGTGTGTGAGGAGAGTGTATGTGAGAAGGAGAGTGTGCGTGAGAAGGAGAGTGTGTGTGATGAGAGTGTGTGTGAGAAGGAGAGTGTGTGAGAAGGAGAGTGTGTGTGAGAAGGAGAGTGTGTGAGAAGGAGAGTGTGTGAGGAGGAGAGTGTGTGAGGAGGAGAGTGTGTGTGAGAAGGAGAGTATGTGTCAGAAGGAGAGTGCATGAGAGGAAGAGTGCGTGAGAAGGAGAGTGTGTGAGAGAAGGAGAGTGTGTGAGAAGGAGAGTGTGTGTGAGGAGAGTGTGTGTGAGGAGGAGAGTGTGTGAGAAGTAGAGTGTGTGAGAAGGAGAGTGTGTGTGAGAAGGAGAGTATGTGTCAGAAGGAGAGTGCATGAGAGGAAGAGTGTGTGAGAAGAAGAGTGTGTGAGAGAAGGAGAGTGTGTGAGAAGGAGAGTGTGTGTGAGGAGAGTGTGTGAGAAGTAGAGTGTGTGAGAAGGAGAGTGTGTTTGAGAAGGAGAGTGTGTGAGAAGGGGAGTGTAAGTGATAGAGTGCAGGGTCTTGCTATGTCTATGAGAGTGCAAGTGATAGAGTGCAGGGTCTTGCTATGTCTATGAGAGTGCAAGTGATAGAGTGCAGGGTCTTGCCATGTTTATGAGAGTGCAAGTGATAGAGTGCAGGGTCTTGCCATGTCTATGAGAGTGCAAGTGATAGAGTGCAGGGTCTTGCTATGTCTATGAGAGTGCAAGTGATAGAGTGCAGGGTCCTGTCAAGTCTATGAGAGTGCAAGTGATAGAGTGCAGGGTCCTGCTATGTCTATGAGAGTGCAAGTGATAGAGTGCAGGGTCTCGCTATGTCTATGAGAGTGCAAGTGATAGAGTGCAGGGTCTTGCTATGTCTATGAGAGTGCAAGTGATAGAGTGCAGGGTCTCGGTATGTCTATGAGAGCGCAAGTGATAGAGTGCAGGGTCTCGACATGTCTATGAGAGTGCAAGTAATAGAGTGCAGGGTCCTGCTATGTGTATGAGAGTGCAAGTAATAGAGTGCATGGTCTTGCTATGTCTATGAGAGTGCAAGTGATAGAGAGCAGGGTCCTGCTATGTGTATGAGAGTGCAAGTGATAGAGTGCATGGTCTTGCTATGTCTAGGAGAGTGCAAGTGATAGAGAGCAGGGTCCTGCTATGTGTATGAGAGTGCAAGTGATAGAGTGCATGGTCTTGCTATGTCTATGAGAGTGCAAGTGATAGAGTGCAGGGTCCTGCTATGTGTATGAGAGTGCAAGTGATAGAGTGCAAGGTCCTGCTATGTGTATGAGAGTGCAAGTGATAGAGTGCAGGGTCCTGCCATGTCTATGTGAGTGCAAGTGATAGAGTGCAGGGTCCTGCCATGTCTATGAGAGTGCAAGTGATAGAGTGCAGGGTCCTGCTATGTGTATGAGAGTGCAAGTGATAGAGTGCAGGGTCTTGCTATGTCTATGAGAGTGCAAGTGATAGAGTGCAAGGTCCTGCTATGTGTATGAGAGTGCAAGTGATAGAGTGCAGGTTCCTGTCAAGTCTATGAGAGTGCAAGTGATAGAGTGCAGGGTCTTGCCATGTTTATGAGGGTGCAAGTGATAGAGTGCAGGTTCCTGTCAAGTCTATGAGAGTGCAAGTGATAGAGTGCAGGGTCTTGCCATGTTTATGAGAGTGCAAGTGATAGAGTGCAGGGTCTTGCTATGTCTATGAGAGTGCAAGTGATAGAGTGCAAGGTCCTGCTATGTGTATGAGAGTGCAAGTGATAGAGTGCAGGTTCCTGTCAAGTCTATGAGAGTGCAAGTGATAGAGTGCAGGGTCTTGCCATGTTTATGAGAGTGCAAGTGATAGAGGGCAGGTTCCTGTCAAGTCTATGAGAGTGCAAGTGATAGAGTGCAGGGTCTTGCCATGTTTATGAGAGTGCAAGTGATAGAGTGCAGGGTCCTGCTATGAGTATGAGAGTGCAAGTGATAGAGTGCAGGGTCTCGCCATGTCTATGAGAGTGCAAGTGATAGAGTGCAGGGTCCTACAATGTCTATGAGAGTGCAAGTGATAGAGTTCAGGGTCCTACAATGTCTATGAGAGTGCAAGCGATAGAGTGCAGGGTCCTGCTATATGTATGAGAGTGCAAGTGATAGGGTGCAGGGTCCTGCTATGAGTATGAGAGTGCAAGTGATAGAGTGCAGGGTCTCGCTATGTCTATGAGAGTGCAAGTGATAGAGTGCAGGGTCCTGCTATGTGTATGAGAGTGCAAGTGATAGAGTGCAGGGTCCTGCTATGTGTATGAGAGTGCAAGTGATAGAGTGCAGGGTCCTGCTATGTGTATGAGAGTGCAAGTGATAGAGTGCAGGGTCTTGCTATGTCTATGAGAGTGCAAGTGATAGAGTGCAAGGTCCTGCTATGTGTATGAGAGTGCAAGTGATAGAGTGCATGGTCCTGCTATGAGTATGAGAGTGCAAGTGATAGAGTGCAGGGTCCTGCTATGTGTATGAGAGTGCAAGTGATAGAGTGCAGGGTCTTGCCATGTTTATGAGAGTGCAAGTGATAGAGTGCAGGTTCCTGTCAAGTCTATGAGAGTGCAAGTGATAGAGTGCAGGGTCTTGCCATGTTTATGAGAGTGCAAGTGATAGAGGGCAGGGTCTTGCTATGTCTATGAGAGTGCAAGTGATAGAGTGCAAGGTCCTGCTATGTGTATGAGAGTGCAAGTGATAGAGTGCATGGTCCTGCTATGAGTATGAGAGTGCAAGTGATAGAGTGCAGGGTCTTGCTATGTCTATGTGAGTGCAAGTGATAGAGTGCAGGGTCTCGCTATGTCTATGAGAGTGCAAGTGATAGAGTGCATGGTCCTGCTATGAGTATGAGAGTGCAAGTGATAGAGTGCAGGGTCCTGCTATGTCTATGAGAGTGCAAGTGATAGAGTGCAGGGTCTCGCCATGTCTATGAGAGTGCAAGTGATAGAGTGCAGGGTCCTGCTATGTGTATGAGAGTGCAAGTGATAGAGTGCAGGGTCCTGCTATGTGTTTGAGAGTGCAAGTGATAGAGTGCAGGGTCCTGCTATGTGTATGAGAGTGCAAGCGATAGAGTGCAGGGTCCTGCTATGTGTATGAGAGTGCAAGCGATAGAGTGCAGGGTCCTGCTATGTCTATGAGAGTGCAAGTGATAGAGTGCAGGGTCTCGCCATGTCTATGAGAGTGCAAGTGATAGAGTGCAGGGTCCTGCTATGTCTATGAGAGTGCAAGTCATAGAGTGCAGGGTCCTGCCATGTCTATGAGAGTGCAAGTGATAGAGTGCAGGGTCCTGCTATGTGTATGAGAGTGCAAGTGATAGAGTGCAGGGTCTTGCTATGTCTATGAGAGTGCAAGTGATAGAGTGCAAGGTCCTGCTATGTGTATGAGAGTGCAAGTGATAGAGTGCAGGGTCTTGCTATGTCTATGAGAGTGCAAGTGATAGAGTGCAGGGTCTCGCTATGTCTATGAGAGTGCAAGTCATAGAGTGCAGGGTCCTGCCATGTCTATGAGAGTGCAAGTGATAGAGTGCAGGGTCCTGCTATGTGTATGAGAGTGCAAGTGATAGAGTGCAGGGTCTGTACTGTATCCTCAGTAGCAGCGAGTCACTCTCTGCCATGTCCCAATTCTCAATATAAAGAGTCACTGACCCCAAGAGCTTGCACTCTACAGCAGCCAGCTGCCTGGTGATGACACCCAGAGGGTCCCAGCTCTCCCCACACATTCCTCCAGTCCCCGGGCTGTGATTGTCACTAAGAGGGTTAATACAGTATCCAGCCCCTGCCCCCTGTGTCCCACCCCCCCTGCCCATAAGCTCCTGCCCATAGGCTCCTGCCTGGGACTGACAGGGGGCTGCAGCCTATCCACAGCTGATTGATTGGGGCGAGTAGGTTTGAATAGAGCTGGCCATGTGCCAGCCCCCCGCCCCCCTCACTAGCCCCCTCTCCTATGCATTATTGATCATCATAATGATGGCAGGACACATGCGCGCTGGATGGGGCTCCCTGCCCGGAATTAGGAGCACATTTTGGGAGTAAATTATTTGTCTTGTGCCCCAGCTGATGTGTGAGCCAGGATGTCTCGGAGGAAGCAGGCGAAGCCCCAGCATGTGCAGTCAGGACTGGCCCTGAGTCATGGTAAGTGGCAGCCCCCCAGCACAGGGCACCCCAGCATAGGGCCCCCCAGCACAGGGAACCCCCATATATGCACTTTAGCACAGTTTTACCCAAAATCCACTAAACTCTCCTCTTCATCTTTTTGCTTTCAGTTTGGAAGTTTCTATATATTGGTGCAAAAAGCAGCCTGGATATATTATATATATAATGCCTGGATATATATAATGCCTGGATATATTATATATATATATATATATAATGCCTGGATATATATATATAATGCCTGGATATATATAATGCCTGGATATATTATATATATATATATATATAATGCCTGGATATATATATATAATGCCTGGATATATAGAATAACTGGATATATTCTATATAATGCCTGGATATATTCTATATAATGCCTGGATATATTATATATATAATGCCTGGATATATTATATAGAATAACTGGAAATATTCTATATAATGCCTGGATATATTATATATAATGCCTGGATATATTATATATAATGCCTGGATATATTATATAGAATAAGTGGAAATATTATATATAATGCCTGGATATATTCTATATAATGCCTGGATATATAGAATACCTGGATATATTATATATATATATATAATGCCTGGATATATATAATGCCTGGATATATATAATGCCTGGATATATTGTGTGTATGTGTAATATGTGTGTGATATATATATTATTTATTTATAAATATATATATATATATATATATATATATATATCTGGATATAATAATTATTTATATATATATATATATATATATATATATATGTAGTGCATGGATTTTACGCATTTAATCAGGTTATATTTAGTGTGTTTGGCACCTGATGACTGTAAAGTGTTCCCTATATTTGTATCTGAGCTGATATACACTATATGTATATATATATATATATATATTCTGGATAGACTGATAAGATTCTTCTGAGTTTACTTTTTGAACATTTTTACCAATACATATTTTGCGTTAATTCTGTCCATATTTATCCATTTTACGCACTTTCCTTGTGGCGCAAGGACCCCCTGTATTAGGTGATTTGTACCCCCTATATTGGGTGATTTGTACCCCCTTTGCTACACATCCCACCCCATAGCAGGCTCCCTACGTCCTATTGTGAGAATCTGCAACATTTAGGTTCAGATCTTCTCAGCCATTCACCAAAAACAATACTCTCCACATGGGCTAAAACCCCACAGATTTGCCTCATTTGCTTGTTTAAAACTCTTTAATACGATCCAGGGCTATTTCTGATCGAGAACTTGCACTTTGTTGCTGTTTAAAGTCACCTGGATTAGATGTTTAAAAAAAAAAATTAAAACTTATTTTTTTTTAATTTCCTCTAAATAAATAATTTGGGGAGGGGGTGTCTCCTGTGACTCATCCAGAAAAGCAGAAATGACCCCATAGATTGCAGCTAAAATATTAACTCACTACCAGCACAACTTGGTTACATATTAATCCCAAATCTTCCCCCTAAAACTCCTCTTATTATTATGTTTTACACTTCGACTTAATGTTGTTTTTTGGTGTAAACTGAAACCATCTTTAAGGAATGTTAATTTTCCAGCTCTTGTTAGATTTATTTGTTTGTGTTTACCCCACCCATTCATTAACAAACAAAAGTCTGGAGTTTGCAAATCTACATCCCCAAATAATGGTGTAAAATCCAACCAATATAGTTTTTATTCGGTGTAAATAATTAAAAAACTCCTATTCCTGGCAAAATTTCCTAAATCCTATATAATTTAGATAAATAAAAAATATCAGTAATAAGTTTAAATATATTTGTATTGTATTTGTCTCCTTAAATTACTTTTATGGCTCAGGAATGGAGACTCATCAAAGGCTTTTATCTTTAAGAAAAATCTAAGCATTTTAGACTTAATTGCTTTTTGTTTGTTCCTTGATACGTTTCTGAGACAATTTGCTCCAAGAAATATTTAAATTGCCGCAATAATTAAATCCTAAAACTTTTGGGTGCAATTAACCATTTCTGGTCATTCATTCGAAGATAGATGATTTTGTAAATTATTAGAGGGGGGGATAAGTTAGTTTCCCACTCCTCTAATGTATTAAGTAAACTGCCTGCAGGTCATATTTTGTAATAGTTTATAGGATTAATGTGTTGTAATAATAGCACTAATCCCACAGAAAACTCGAATTCTTTAGGCTGTGTGCGAACTTTAGATTCGCAGGCGTTAATGTGTGTGACAGATGTATTTAATTTTAATACACCGAATTAAAATCGTGTACAGATTATACTATGTATTAGTAAAGTACTTATAATGGATTAGTGAGCTTGTTGTTACAATATTTAATTTACCAATCAATTAATGCGTTTTTTTTTAATTAAATTCGCACATTTCGCAATGCGAAATTAAGTTAAAAACAAATCTCTGGTTGCAGATATTTTTTGAAAATATATTTTTGATTTATAATTACAAATACAAAACGAAAAAATATTAATTTAGTGTAATATTTTTGAATTAAGTCAAGAGATGGTGACAAAGCAAGTTTAGTTTTTCATATTCAACAAGTAGTTTTTAAGGGGGGAAAAAAATGATTAAGGCAGGTTGATTGGTTTTACAAATTAGCAAATGCACATTTTAAATTGCCCATATATAATGAGGCTTGTAGGATCTGCTAATTAAACAGGATATTTGCATTACCGGGGATTTAAGGTCTTTGAAGATTGTATTGTCGCAAACATCCTAAAAATATCTGTTTTGGGTTCGTATAAATCCTGAACAAATATTTTTGCCAAGTCAATATTTTTTGATGAGACTATTTTATGCGAACTTTACATTTTTCACCTGCGAATTTACACTAAAAGTTTTTGCGGATCTGGGAATTTCGCAATGCAGCAGGTTTTATATTGTATGGAAGTCAAAGCCTTGGATTGTGTGTTTATTATATACTGAGATAAATAACTAACCCTAAATCTTCATTTAAATTAGTTTTTGGTATAGTGCTGATTAAAGTATTAGTGCAATTAAGCTGATGAGTAAGATCTTATGCTGAATTCGTGTATATGAGAGAGGAATAATCAGAGTATTGTAGTATAAAGTGATATATATTTATTGTGCAAACATTACTTGAAAAAGAGATGTTACTCTCCAAAGCTCGTCTTTACAATTAATATGACCGTTGAGTAAAGTATCACAATATATTGCACTATTTATATATATATATATATATATATATATATATATATATATATATATATATATATATATTCTTCTACACATCTCCTGCTAAGCTTACATCTTGGGTGTCTGTAGAAATACATCAATCTAAATGTTCTGCTTTCTTAACCCTTCCTGGCCTTTCCCCTTGAAAAGGTGACAAAGTTCAGGCCTCCAATATGTTTGTCTGATTCTTTCCCTCTGACCCCAGTCTCTTGGCAGGGATCTTCCAGACTCCTTGCACCTTATCAGCACCACTTCCCTGCTAACCCCCCAATCTCTTCCTGCCCTATAATAACACAAGTCCTGCAGTGGAGTGACAAGTCCTTCCCATACACCACTGTTCTCCAAAAACAAGTGGGATTTGGTTTCTTGTCTTAATGCCAGTGTTTGTGTAGATCCAGCCTCAAGGAGCCTTCCTGAGACTGTGGCACTGGAGTTGTCCTCTGCTTTCCCCCTTGGAGCCCTTGCACAGGGACCCCCCTAGTGTTCACTTTGCATTTTCTATTAACAAGTGTGAACTTCATTTAGATTCTTTTGTGTTGCTAAAAAGTGACTTAATTTTTATGTTTCTTTTGTAGAAATTCCACTTTAATGTAAAGTAAGTTTTAACAGTTTACTGGGAGGAATAGCCCCAAAAACTCAGGAGAAAATTATGTGAAATAAAAATGAGGGATTGTAGTGTAAATGTCTTGTATCCTATCTATATCCTATCTATATCCTATCTATCCTATCAAAGAGATGCATATATCTTTGTGTGTGTGTGTATATAAGTATATGTATGTGTAGATATGTAATATATATCTATATGTGTGTGTATCTATATGTGTGTGTGTGTATATAAGTATATGTATGTGTAGATATGTAATATATATATATCTATATGTGTGTGTATCTATATGTGTGTGTGTATATATGTGTATATATATATATATATATATATATATATATATATATATATATATATATATATATATATATATATATATATATATATATATGTGTGTGTGTTTATCTATGTGTATGTGTGTATCTATATATATACATATATATATCTATATGTGTGTGTTTATCTATGTGTATGTGTGTATCTATATATATATATACATATATATATCTATATGTGTGTGTGTATCTATGTGTGTGTGTATCTATATATATATATATATATATATATATATATATATATATATATGTGTGTGTGTGTATATATAAGTATATGTATGTGTAGATATGTAATATATATATCTATATGTGTGTGTATCTATATGTGTGTGTGTGTGTGTGTGTATATATATGTATATATATATATATATATATATATATATATCTATATATCTATATGTGTGTGTGTATCTATGTGTGTGTATCTATATATATATATTTATATATATATATATATATATATATATATATATATATATATATATATATATATATATATATATATATATATATATATATATATATATATATATATATATATTAGCCAGATGTTAGAAGTAGAGAAAGAGAATAAAATTGTTAAAAAAAAAATAATTGTATATGGTGTTTTTTTTTTTATGAAAGGTCAAAAATATTTGTGTTTCCCTCTATTTTAAGTATATGAAGTTGTACAAGTGTGTAATACATAATGGATATATCACTATTGTCAGTATTTCACCCCCTGTGTTACTTTGTATCTCTAGGTACACTGGACTTGTTACATCTGAAGATCCACAAAGAGTCTGAAGACATGAAGTCTGACCCAGAGGAAATTAAACTAGTTTTTAAACATGAAAGTATGTATCTTTTCTAGCTGTTCTTGTGTATATTTGTTGGTGTATTTGGGCCCCCCCGCCTAGCTGGGTGCTATTATTTGCCTAAGCACAGCTGACCAAGCAAAACTGACTTTTAAAAGTGGCATTATGTTTTGATAAATGTGATCTGGTTGGGAAGTATTTTTCCACTGAATGTGGAGCTTAATAGAACATGCTGACATAATAGGTTTAATGCATTTTGTTCAAATGTGCACAAACAGAATGGCTTTGTGTTCCTTCATAATTGGCTGTAAAAGTAGATAGGACTATAACAATTATGTATGGAAATCTGCAACATCTCTGTGTGAATATATTAGGAGCCTGGAATTTCATGGGGTGAAAATAAAATGTGTAGTGTGTGTGATATATATATATATATATATATATATATATATATATATATATATATATATATATATATATATATATATATATATATATATATATATATATATATATATATATATATATATAAATTTGTCAATATTATAAGGGCTTGTTATGTTAGATAAAGTCTGGATTGCCCCAAAATCTTGTGGATTTATAGAATAAGTTGGTGCTTTATGTAGTAGGTGGAAGGTGAACAAAAAAAAAAATAGCTGGTGTAAAGTCTCAAAATAACTTTTTTTTTTTTATATTGTATTCCAAAGAAACATATTATACAGGTATTTTTATTTAAAAAAATAAAATAACTTTAAATGAGCGTAGGGGCCTGATATTGCAAGGATTGATAATCTAAGATTTGATTGGTGGAGATGGGTAAAGTTTTTGATTCATTGTCACAAGTAATAGATTAGGGACCTGGACTTTATTCAGTGCCTGTCGGTACATAGAGCGGCAACAAGCCCAGGAACCTGGCTCATAAAATGTGACTTGTGGCTTCTAAATAGAATTATAATATAGTTAGTAACATTTTACTAGCCAGTGGCCCCCAGGTATTTGTGTATGTGTATATGTATATATATATATGTATATGTGTGTATATATATATATATATATATATATATATATATATATATATATATATATATATATATATATATATATATATATATATATATATATATATATATATATATATTTATTTATTTATTTATTTTTTCTATCCCTCCTTCTTTGTTTCATGGTTCTTTATTATGGACAAATAGTAATAAAAGATTAATATAAAAGAAAAATATGTAAGGTAATGTGTTTCCCATAGTGCCCTCACTCTTTTGAACCAAAAAAGCTCCTAAGGTAAATCCCAAATCCCTCTGCTCTTAGCCTCCTAAATGTCCCACATTTAAGTGCAGACCCCATTCCCAGCCCTGCCCATGTCCCACTTTCTCTGGTTCTTCCTAGAGTGTCAGCTCTGCAGAATAGATTTGTAATGGCGCCATGTGCATGGATTTTGTCTAAAACTTGGATTACGCTTCTGGAGAAGTAATGCTACTGCCAAATAGTGTAGGATTTTTCTAGAACGAGTCCCTACTTTAGTATCCTGAAATGTTGGGATACAAACCCTAATATACATAATTGTGTGTGTATGAGTATATATATATATATATATATATATATATATATATATATATATATATATATAAAAATTCTTGAGCCTTTTAGAAGCTCATCTCCCGAGTTCTGGCCCCATTCCTTATAAAAGCGCAGTAACTTTTGTTACCAACCGTTCGTAAAACTTTTTTTTTTTTTCTATTTGCAAAGGGTTTTTTGTCTGCATTTTCCATCTGTGGCCAGATTCATGGTGGAGCCATGGAAACTGGCCATTATGTGATCTAGCGGTGCAATAAAACATGCAGGGAGGTAATCTCTGAATTAAACAGTTTTTTTCGCAGTTGTAAGATAACCACACAGTATTAACCAACAAAACTTCTCGCTGAGCAAACAATGAGGATCCTTCCTGTTTTTCAATAGGATCAGTCGGTTTGGGGGAGTTTGTGTTTTTTTTTATGTTTAATTTGCAAATGGTCCTGGGTGTGATCCGAATTGTGAGAGAAGAGAATCAGTTAAACAATTGCAGGAGCCCCCATTACGGAGGCTTCAGACTCAATGAGGCTCACAGATTGGGCTCAGTAGCGGGGGCATTGGGAACGTAGAGGGTCCCCCCCCCCTGCGCGCCTCTCCGGCGTAGGCAGATTCCCACTCTCTAAATGTCCACACCTGATTAATTGTCTGATTTATGGAAAGGGTTAATGCACTAAATGTGTAACTTCCACAAAAAAAAAAAACATTAGAATATATAATGGCGAGAAAAGTTTGCAGGAAATAGAATTAATGGCAAGAGCTTCAATATGGAGGGTGGATCATGTTAAGGAAATACTGCTTCTTAAAGAATGTATTGTAAAGAGGAGGAATGGGTGTAGTATAGAGAATACAGTGAGGCTGGGGATATGCCTAGATCTAAGTAAATAGAATGGGCAGGCCCGGATGGGCCTAGTGGCTCATATCTGACAAAATCTGTGTTTGGTTTGAGATACAGAATAATATCAGCCTTATTAAATTGTGATTCATTAAATTGAATAGGGCTCTATATAAGCACAGAGCTTATTTTTTTAAAGAAGTTTTTAGTTGGTGAAGACTTTGCTTTTGGATAGAAGTTCACCAACTAAAAAATTCCGTAAAAATAATATGCTCTGTGCTTATAGAGCCCTATTCAATTGGCCGAATCACAATTTAATAAGTGTGTATGTAATTTGTTTTTGTATTTTAAAGAGGTGAGTTTGCCATGAAGTATTACATTAGCCATATAATTGATAAATAAAAGGTGGAGGTGTATGTGCTTTATATATCCTTTAGATCGTAAGTAGTGAGTTTCCAATCTTGTAGGGTGCTTTGGAATAAGTTTCGCAAGAGTTGAAGCTCAAAACAGGGCCCACCTCTTTCTGCAGTTGCTAATATTGGATATTTCCTATCCCCTGTACAGCGCTACAGAATATGTTGGTGCGTTACAAATAAAAGATAATAATAATAATATGTTTTATATATTTTATTTTTTAAGTTGGAGTTTTTGTGAGTTTTTGTGAGTGCATATACTGCAGGATGAATTATAAATGTAAGTTTGCATTAACTACGTGATGACTTCTAAATACGTGGGGAGCCGGACTACTGTTGGAGTCAATATAAATAGTGATGGTAAATAGATGTGTTTAATGGATCTTTATAGGCATCTCTACCTTCCAAACTTCTGTGTACGGAGGAAATCCATAAAACCAAGGAGCCAGAATAATGTTCCCTGAAAAGGAAAGGGGGCACAAGGAGAGAAAGAAGAAGAAGAAGAAAGAAAAAAAAATCTTTTTTTTTTTCTTTTTTCTTTTCTTTTTTTTTTTCTCCTGCTGCCGTCTTACTTTCTCTTAATGGAGTATAAATGTAAACTAATGAGCTTCCGTGTGTGTGTGTGTGTATATATATATAAAACATTTTAAATTAACCTTTTTGACCAACTACCCATGCAAAATATGATTATAATGTAAAAAAAAAAGAAACATATTTTTTATATATATATATATATATATATATATATATATATATATATATATATATATATATATATATCTTTTTTTTTTTTTCTTTTTTTTTTTTTTTCTTTTTTTTTTTTTTTTTTTACTTTATAATCATATTTTGCATGGGTAGTTGGTCAAAAAGGTTCATTTAAAATGTTTTATATATACACACACACGGAAGCTCATTAGTTTACATTTATACTCCATTAAGAGAAAGTAAGACGGCAGCAGGAGAAAAAAAAAAAATATATATATATTTTTTTTTTTTTTTCTTTTACATTATAATCATATTTTGCATGGGTAGTTGGTCGAAAAGGTTCATTTAAAAAAAAAAAAAAAAAAAATGACCTCAGTGCTTCATTTAAATGTGGAACCCCACTTGGCTTTTTATCTTTTATTTTGCCCACCCTTGTTCTCGTGGGCGATGTCCAGAGAGACTAGCGCGACTGCAAGGTGTGTATCCGTTTAACTTGTCAGCGCTGACTGATTGGGGTCTTAATGACTTCAAAGTGACAGCCCAAACTGTCAGGTATATTTGAGAACACCAAAAGCGAATGAGGCCTGACAGGAACTAGAATGTTTAATGAGTCCTTCAGATTGTTGATTTGCACCCAGTGGACAACTAGACAATAAACCCGTATGAAATATAGGAAATCGATACCTGCTATGGTATTTCATTATTGCCCCATGTCGCCCGTTCATAGTATTTTATATTTTGATGGATTATTTGAAGTAAATGATTATCTAAGACCCCGGCGCTGATGGCGCATCCTCTTGCAGCCCTAAGCAATATGTGTGCGCTAGGGGTATTGATCTGTTTTCCTGACCAATACCCTATTTTAGTATGAATGACAAGCGCAATAAAAGTGAATATTATAGAGGTGGCTCTTAAAGAGGCTGAAAAGTCCCAAATATTTTTATTTTAAGAGAATATTCTAATAAATTTTTATTTAATTTTTAATTTTATTTTTTATGTTGCGTTAACTGAAGCCTAAAAAATGGTTTCTATTTCACGTTCGGACTTTAGGAACCTTACAAAGTCATCTGGCTGTATAACAAAATCATTACCTAAGGCTGATGTAGACCAGTATGGAAACCTCCTTATACAGCTGTGCCTTGAGTCCCACCACCCCAAGCACAGATAAGACATCACATACAATGATTTTGGGGGGTGTACTCCCCAGTTTGCTCATGATGAGGATGGTACATCCCCCTAAACCACTGAGCATTTCTAATTGATCTTCAATAATTGAGTTGAATTAATTGGATGTGCTGCTTCATTCCTGCATCCTGTCCAATGGTGGCCAATACAGATGAGCCGCCATGCATTGAGATAGGGCTATATTCACTAAGGTGGGAAGTTTCTCATTCGTATACAGAAGTATGATGAGATCCCCTGTTTTTCCAGGCTCCACATAATTGAGATCTCGCAATGTTATTTTATTACTTGGTATTGCCCAAAGACGTGATAAAACTTGCATCTTCTATTGCTTAACACTTCTAGCATATCGATATCCCATGTGTGATGGGGGTGTACAGTCCTTTCAATGCTACATCTACATAATGTTTGTGTATATATTGAGGGGTGGGGGGGAGCCAGGAAAGTTTTCCACAATCTAAGTAGGGGGTCCATTCATGGAGATATAGTTATCATTTTGGAAAAGAGTTAGGAGCCAGAAGTAATATAAAATAGAAGCTGGGGAATTTCTTGCAGCCGGAAAGAAAGCTCAACCCTGAGAAATGGCGCACACTGGAGAAAATATTTAGGAGCCCAAATTGTAAAAATATATATTTATCCAACAAACCAATTAGTGTGGGTCATTCTGAAGCTTGTTGCCTATTTGGTATGGTGTTGTTCTGTGACCTTTATACTAACTCCACTTCTGTTTTTGTCTAGGGATGACCGAGAGGAATCCGATTCATCGGGCACCCAAGAGCAAGGATGCTCACGTCTGCAGCAGATGTTGTGCGGAGTATTTTGAACTATCAGACCTGTTGCAGCATAAAAAGAACTGCACAAAGAATCAGTTGGTTCTAATCGTGAATGAGAACCCGGCACCTCCACCTGCACCTCCTGCTGAAGACACTTCTCAAAGTCCCCCTTCGGATAATCCTGATGGGCACATGAATGAGATGGTTAATAACACCGACCAAGAAGACTGTGCAGAGCTTTCAGAGAATGGCAAGCCTGACCAAGCAGAATCCATGGAGGTGGAGATGTCTGGTGAGGACAATGGCAGCAGTGAATCCAGCAAAGTGGAGGACAACGTCCCATGCAGTAATTCCACATTGGGTACCTCAGCTCTCACAACCTCTCTACCTCAAGTAAGGGATCTGGCTACCTTGGGCAACTTCTCTGTGATCAATAGCAATGTCATCATTGAGAACCTACAGAGCACTAGGGTAGCAGTGGCACAATTCTCCCAAGAAGCCAAAACTAAAGGAGCGTCCAACAATAAAATGGCGGTGCCTGCACTGATGGAGCAGCTCCTGGCTCTACAACAGCAGCAGATACATCAGTTGCATCTGATTGAACAAATCCGTCACCAAATATTACTGTTAGCATCTCAGAATGCAGAGATGCCCACATCTTCTAGTGGACCTCAAGCAACTTTGAGGGTATCTGCCACTCCATTGGCAACGCTGAGTTCTCACTTGTCCCAGCAACTGGCGGCAGCTGCCGGGTTAGCACAAAATCTTGCTAGCCAGTCGGCAAACATCAGTGGTATGAAGCAACTACCCCCAGTTCAGCTACCTCAGAGCAGCGCTGGCAACACTATTCCATCCAAAAGTAGTTCTCCTCCAAACATTATTTCAATGGTGGCAGCAGCAGTTCCTCCACCGTCCGAACGAATTCCTCCAAGCACTGGTGGTTCCCAGCTCAATAACTCACCAGCACCCATAACATCTTCACCAGCTTTTGCAATAAGCAGTTTATTGAGCCCTGCATCAAATCCACTACTACCTCAACCTGTCCCCAGTAATACCATTTTCCCCAACCCATTGCCCAGCATAGAAACAGCTGCAGAGGATTTAAACTCCATGAGGAATACCAAGCCACCTGGTGTGACCTCTTTTGAAACAAAGAGTTCAACAGATGAGTCCTTCTTCAAACACAAGTGTAGGTTCTGTGCTAAGGTCTTTGGCAGTGACAGTGCCTTGCAGATTCATCTACGATCTCATACTGGTGAAAGACCTTTCAAATGCAACATCTGTGGAAATAGGTTTTCCACCAAAGGGAATCTGAAGGTCCACTTTCAACGTCACAAAGAAAAATATCCACATATCCAGATGAATCCATACCCTGTACCTGAACATTTAGATAATATTCCTACCGGTACAGGAATCCCATATGGCATGTCCATCCCACCAGAAAAGCCGGTAACAAACTGGCTCGACTCAAAACCGGTTTTGCCTACACTGACCACATCAGTAGGGCTGCCTCTTCCACCGACTATTGCCAACTTGACACCCTTTATTAAAACCGAAGAACCACAACCAATCTCAATTAGTCAACCAGACGCAAGCCCATCAAGCTCAGTAAAAAGTGATTCCGCATCTGCAGACCCACTGCTAAAAAAAACGAACAGCCCACCAGAAATCCCTGAGCCAGAGTTGCCCAGCTCTGAAGAAAAAGGAGAGGAAAATTCTGAACATTCAAATACTTTTCCAATTGTAAGCAGTTCTGCCTGCTCTCCAACTACCGACTCAGGCCCAATCACTACCACCACTTTCTCAAGCCCTCTGTTGCCTTTGATGTCAGATCAATTCAAGGCAAAATTTCCGTTTGGAGGATTGTTGGATGCAGCGCCCACATCTGAGACCTCAAAACTTCAACAACTTGTAGAGAACATTGACAAAAAGCCTGGTGACCCCAATGAGTGTGTAATTTGTCATAGGATCTTGAGTTGCCAGAGTGCTCTGAAAATGCATTATAGGACACACACTGGGGAAAGACCATTTAAGTGCAAAGTCTGTGGCCGTGCTTTTACGACAAAGGGAAACCTAAAGACCCATTATAGTGTCCATCGTGCCATGCCACCTCTTAGAGTACAGCATTCCTGCCCCATCTGTCAAAAGAAATTTACTAATGCTGTAGTGCTACAACAACATATAAGAATGCATATGGGTGGCCAGATCCCAAACACCCCCATTGCCGAAAACTACCCTGACTCAATGGAATCTGATACTGGATCATTTGATGAGAAAACTATTGATGATCTAGACACTTTCTCAGATGACAACATGGAAGACTGTCCTGATAGCAGTGTTCCTGACACACCTAAGTCTTTAGATGCGTCCCAAGACAGCTTGTCTTCCTCCCCACTCCCCCCAGAAATGTCCAGCATCGCTGCTTTGGAGAATCAGATGAAGATGATCAATGCTGGTCTTGTTGAGCAGCTTCAAGCCAGCTTGAAATCTGGTGCAAATGGCTCTATTGAAGGTGATGGAATGACCAATGACGACTCTTCTCTTGGTGAAGATATGGAAAGTGAGAATCCTGAAAGCCCAGGGGCCTCTGAGTCCACTTATTCCATGCATGCTCTGTCCCCATCTAACAGCACAAATGGCTATACAAAGTTTCCTCACACTGATGAGAAGCAGCAAAGAGATTTACCACCCGAGCTTTCTAATGGGATGTCCCCAACTCCCGCCAATGGAGGTGCTTTAGACTTGACTTCAACTAACACTGATCAGATAATTAAAGAAGAACCTTTAGGTCTGATGTTTCCTTTCAGAGAACGGAATAAACTTAAGAGCACCATATGTGATATTTGTGGCAAAACCTTTGCTTGTCAGAGTGCCTTGGACATTCATTACAGAAGCCATACCAAAGAGAGACCATTTATTTGCACAGTCTGCAACAGGGGCTTTTCCACAAAGGGTAATTTGAAACAACACATGCTAACCCACCAGATGCGAGATCTACCATCACAGCTGTTTGAGCCCAATTCCAATATGAGCTCCAACCTAACCAATCCATTAGTTCAGGCCCCCCCAAACCCACTGGCAACCATCATAAAGACTGAATTCAATGGTTTCATGCATGGCTCTCCTCAGGACAATAAAGAAACACCTCCAATTATCATACCTTCTTCAGGATCTCTGTCTTCTTCAGCCACATCACCTGTCCTCCTATCAAGCCTGGCCAGGAGGACTCCCAAGCAACATTACTGCCATGCATGTGGGAAGTCATTCTCTTCCTCCAGTGCATTACAAATACACGAGAGGACCCACACTGGGGAAAAACCTTTTGCTTGCACTATTTGTGGACGAGCGTTTACTACAAAAGGAAACCTTAAGGTAAATATAACCTGTTCTTGTGTTGCACATGAATTTAGACAGACTTGAAGGGTGTACGCCGACTTGCCTACAGTATTTTAGGGGAAAACCTATGGTCATATTTCCAAATCTTATATCAAATGACTGTGCCACAGACTGGTCCCCTCTACTTTTAAAGGGGAAGTTCCACCCAAACACAACTTGATCTTGTATAAAATAGTTCACTTATAGAAGTTCAAATATAGGTGTAAGATTTCTATCACTTGCCTCTGATTTCCACAAGTTGATGGTGGCAATAAGAGGTAATGTGAGGCGCTAAAGAACACAGAAAAGGTAACGGAACAGCCAACTCCTTTGACATTGGTGAAAGAAATGGCATTTAAAGTAGATGAAACATGGAGTAACCGCCAAACTATGTATGCGTCCGAACATTCACGTAGATTGGAGGGTGACCTATAATATGATTTGGTGTAATTTGTCCTGTAAAGGTGTTATGGATTGGCTCTGGTGGGCTAAAACTGGACATCCTGTCTACACAAACATTGTGATACTACCTATCACAACTAGTTGCAGACTAAAGTGTAATTTGACTACATATAAAGTACAACCAGTTTATCAAATTTTAAGTTCTCACCTTTTTGAGAGTGACGGTCTCTGCTGCTACCCAGAATCCTCCATGACAGCTTTGCTACTGCGAAGCGTGATGAAGCATTTAGATGTATTTTTCGGACACTGAAGTCCTCCAGACGCAGCTTTATCTTTGTTGCTCAATGAAAGCCCAGATCTGGCACACGTTAACCCTTAACCTGTGGCATTAAAAGTTTGTGAGGTTTGTTTAACATGTCTCGTGTTACACATCATGTATATGAATTATATACGGAAGCAGAGAAAATGTACAGAGGGATTAGAATGGGCACCTTACTCTCTTATCTATCTTTCAACAGGAATATTTATTATGTCAAAGGTGTATGTACAGGGTGTATCTGCATATCTAACTTGGGGTGTGTGGTGATATTATTATTATTATTATTATTATTATTAAACATTTTTGGAGCTTAAATGTTAGGCGCCGTGCCTCCTCGATTCCTGGTATCTGGCAACAGGATTAAAGTTTTTTTTCTTATTTTTTTTTTTTTTTTTTTTTTTTTTTTTTCTTTTTTTTTTTTTTTTGTTTTTTTTTTTTTATGTTTTTTTTTCATTATCTGTTTAGTATTACATCTGACCAGCGCTGCTTTTAAAGGACCACTGTGGTTAATATGGTATTTTAAATAACAAAAATTGATAATGGCAAAATAGTTTTGGAAAATTAAATACAGTCTTTGCATTTATTTTCACTTTTTTATATGTAATTATTATTTATAAAGCCTGCTTCTTTGCAGCTTCCTTGTAAAAATAATACATTTTCCTTTTAGACCCAATGAATAAACAAAACATTATATAGGCCAAACTCACGCTGTGCAGACAGGAATTTTAAAAGTGATTTCTAACTCTGGAATCTACCATTTTAATTTCAACTGATCTACTTTCAGAGCAGCAAAATGATATATAAAAAGTAATAAATGAATGACTATAGGCCATGTTCTATTACGGTAGCCTGTAAGTGAGGTCGCAGGTAAATTTGCTATTCAATTGGCATCCAAAAAAGGTTACGAGTTACGGCCTTGAAAATATTGCGATGGTTAAACCCGTAACTTACAGCCTCCAGGAGCCTTTGATCAGTCCTTTTCAGGCGGTTAAAATTGCAAATCGCTATTCAATTGATCAATTTCCCTAAGCCCGCAAATGTTTTCACACCTGTAAATGGCAAAAGGAGAAAATCTTATGAGCGCTAGAGAGGACCCGCAAGGGGGTTAAACACCTGATCGTAGCGCTGTAAATACAAATAAAAGATCAATCCTGTTGTAAATAACGGGGAAAGCGATGACAGACATTAGAATTAATTGCACAACAGTCTCAAGCCCGCAAATCAGCAGGAATTTAACTTTATTTTTGTTTCCTTTCGGTGTTCAATATCTTGGGTATCAATGAGTTAATACATACCAGACCACCCACATGGACTAGAACAGTATTGGCATTCATTTTCCTACCTCTTTTTTGCGAGTTATCGCATATCGGTCCCCCGAACCTAATTGATTGACATGTAACCTCCATGTTTTACTGTCGCAATGATTTCAGTCTCGTTTTCTATTGTCTGATTCGAAACGGGAGGTTACGGGCTTGCTTTATTGATCATGTTCCCGCCCTGAACTGCTCCAAACCAGTGCATGGTTTCCAGTTTCGGCTTTAGGACCGTAAGCAATTGAATAGCATCGCAATCGGAGACCACAACACACCAGCAGACATTTTTGCCATCTGCGATAGAGTTGCGGGCTTGGAATTGAATATGGCCCTATAATTTTTTTTTTTAAGATTCTGTTGGCTATTATAAAGTGTAGCTCTTCAATAGGGGCGCTTAACATTTTGCCCACAGTCAGTTGCCGTAAAATTGCTGATGTCCATAATTATAATATGGCCTTTGAAGAACTAGCCGTTGTGCGTGTGTGCGTTCCCGACTGCGGCTCGTGTAAATATCGGAGTACAGTGGACCTTTTTAACCAGTCATTATTCTGTAAAGGAGATCCCATGTGATCTAAAAGTATAATTTCTGCTGAATTCTGTGCCGTATAACAGACGTTTTGCTTATTTTAACTCCGTATGACTCAGGCTCTTGAACAGGAGCTGAGCGCCGACATATGTACATTTAGTGCTGACAGAGAGAGCGTCTCTGGAGGGAAATGCGAGTTGAATAATTACTTTAAGGGTTTGCTGCTCACAAGTCAGATCCTCTGAGTAATCTGCAGGGGCTTCTCTCACTTGGAAGGTTTAAAGGGCCACCGCGTCAAAAAAATTAAGTTGCAACAGTCTGCTTACAGTTTTAATTCAAGCTAAAAGAGGGGATTTAGATTTACTTGTCTATTTTCCACACTGCGCCACCCTTTTCTAACATTCTGCCACAAGTTATGAGGCAGCTGCAGGAAATTGAGCTCCATACTCTGCCACGGTTTGAGATAAAATGGGAGGAGCTCCAGACTAAAGGTCGGAATTTTTTTTTTTTTTTCTCTTTTTTTTTTTTTTTACTGGTGACCTTGTGAAAGTGGGCTCATTTAGGAATATAGCCTCATGGAGTATGGTTTCCATGTAATTTCTTGATGAAATAAACCCCTAATCTCAATTAGATGAAATGATGTTGAAACTTTCCTCCTCCCACAGTTAGTGGGGTTTTCTTACCTCATTTTAAGCTATGGCGTATATTGTAGTTACTGGTGCCAGGTGCATTATGGTGGGAGCTGGTGGCCAGGGCAGTTGTCTAGGGAGTTTTGTCCTCCTCCCCTCCCCCTCTGTGTATATTCAGCAGGTTCATAAACAGGCTATTTTAAAACTACTTACTTTCTGTTAATGATTTAAAACAACTAATACCAGCCAGGACTTATTAACCATACGTTGATGATATGATGGGCCACCACTAGCTGACGGGGAGTTGAGGTCACACCGAAAATGTCACCTGTTAATAATGTTAAACCATTAAATGTACTTATAAAGCATTCAAAATAATTGGGGTGAGGAGTTGTTTTCCATACAATGTAATGATTTTGCCCCTCTGAGCACCTTCGGCGCTCATTGCAAGCCTCTCCCATGTACTAGAGCACCTTTGGCGCTCATCGCCAGCCCCACGCTGATCGCCTTCGGGATGCTCATCGCGTGGCTCTCAATGAGCTCCTTGCGAGCCTCTCCCATGCGTGTAGTTTAGGGGGCTCGCAATTAGTGTTACTGCCTTCGTGAGGCTTCACAAGTTTCGTAAGCGTTCCGGACAGCCTCGCAGATCCACAACATATAAATAAAATACTGTTGGGTTTTATTAACATTTTTGAGTACACAGGTTAGGTAATGGACCTGGAAAGTTAGGGATTTAAGCATGGAGTACATTAAAAAATGGTGCTATATAATTGTTTGAATTTTTTACGTATATATACGTGTGTTGAGTACAAATATATTAAATACAATGGCGTGGAATATTCATTGCTCAATGTTTGGTTCAGATATATATTTAGCAATTCAATGTGAATAAGCCCCTCTGTCTGACATGGTGATCCCAGAAAGGGTTAATAAATAATCCAGATTGAAATGCTGGGCCATTGTTCACATCTAATTCTGTTTATGACTGACAAACAATGGGGCTTTTGAGGTAGAGTACAGAGGCTTCCATGTACAATAGCGTGTTTGACCATTGTCATAAATACATGGGTTGTATACTTAGGACGAGCTGGCTACATTTTAAATAGTTGAAGGGAGCCCTGACACTTCCATAAAATTAGTGTCTTCACTTTGAAGTTGACTTGGCACTTAAACCTGTACCCCCTCCCTCTCCAACACAGATTGGAACTAAATTGCCCCTGAACTTATGGACAAAAAACATCCAGAGCCAGACAATACATTTCTGATGGATTCCTTCCAGCTTCCTAGAAACCGTTTTATATCTTGGAAAAATATTTAGGAGCCAGAAGTGAAAATTGTAGAAGTCTGGAATCTTGGGAAAGTTCCATCCCAACCCATAGATCTTGCCAGGGATTTTGGAGCCACTGTAATGTTCTAATAATAATAATAATAATAATAATAATTTATGATTTACATTTTAACTTTGCTATTCTCTAAACACAAAAGCGGCTCCTCTTCACTTCCATCAAATGCTCATCAGGCCTATAACTATATTTATTGGGCAACGTTATTTAGCTTCCTTGTCATACACCCCTATCTGGGACAATCCAAGCAGACCATTTTTTGTGATCTTGTCTAGACCAAGATAATATTTAACCATCTAGTTCGTACTGTGTAATTTATCTCCATAGGTGCAATTAATTCTACAAATGCCTTCATTCTTAAATATATGTTCTAGTCTATATCATTTTATTTATTTTTATGTTCTTTTTTGTTTTTTTGACACAGGTTCACATGGGAACTCATATGTGGAACAGTACTCCAGCGAGGAGAGGCAGACGACTGTCTGTGGATGGCCCCATGGCTTTTCTTGGAGGGAATCCTGTAAAATTCCCAGAAATATTCCAGAAGGATTTAGTTGCACGGTCAGGAAATGGGGATCCATCCAGTTTCTGGAGCCAGTATGCCGCGGCTTTGTCCAACGGGTTGGCCATGAAGACAAATGAAATCTCTGTTATTCAAAATGGAGGAATTACACCAATGCCTGGATGTTTAGGGAACGGTGGGAGCTCTCCAATTAGTGGCTTGACCGGGAATCTTGAAAAACTCCAGAACTTAGAACTCAACGCACCTCTAGCTGGTCTGGAGAAATTGGCGAGCAGTGAGAACGGGACCTCTTTCAGATTTATGCGTTTTGTTGAGGACAGTAAAGAAATTGCCACAAACTAATGCAGAGATTCTTGAGACCCGTATATGCAACCAGAGGTTGCCATCTTGTGAACTGCTTTAAGAATTTTTTTTTTTTTTCCATTTGTACGATGTTCAACTTGTAGATTTTAAAGTGGGTGTATTTATTAGTGATTTTACCGCTCTGCATACAAGTGCAAGCATTAACTTTGGTCTCCCTGTATTTTCAGCTAAATACTAATAGACTGAAGTTATGTAAAAATGCTGTAACATTTATGGCAACTTGCAAGTATTGATAGTTGACCTTTTTGGCATTAACTTATTTTATATATTCTAGTTTAACATGGTCCCTGGTGTTAATGCATAAAATAATATTGCAAATAGACTTAACCTTCTTGTCTGTATGTGAATGCACATTTTTTTTTTTTTTAAGGGAAAATTTCTTAAAGATTTTTGCGGGCTGGAGAGGATTAAAAAGACTGCTTTGAGAACTGTATGGTGTGAACCGAAATCAAATTCCTATTGTTTTAATCTAAATGGGAAAGACTATTTTTTTTTTTTTTCTGCTTCTTTCATTCAGATATTTCTTGGTAGATCTCTTAATGCTATTTTTATTATTTTTCCTACTGATAAAATTCTGTTGAATAACAAGTATACAGATTTCCTTTTTTTTTTTTTTTTTTTTTCCTTCTGCTTTTTTTTTTTTTTTCTCTTTACAACATTTTTATTCTTGCCTTTTTTTAGGTATATTCTTTAGGAAAATGTGCTGGAATTTCACAATTGCTGCTAATAGCATCTTGAACAACTTCTTTTTTTTTTGTGGGGGGGGGGAAATGTAGATGCTTGTGTAAATATATATAAATACCTATAAAAAGGAAATATTCGCTTTCATTAAAATGTACATATGTTCCTTTAAAAGAAACAAGTCTTCTATACCTAAATAGAAGATTAAGTGAGGTGTTGACTTATTTTGTAATAGTGGGAAGTGGACACTTACCGGCTTTCTTTTGGAAGTTTTAAGTCCAACTTCATTCATGTTTTACTGACTAATAGCAAAAATACTGTAATTTTAAGCAAGTTATCAAATACAATTTTTCCAACAGATGTGATGTGTGGTCTTTAGTGTGAACTCGAACATATTTTTTTCTTTTTTTTTTATCTCCTTTTTTTTTTTTTTTTTTTTTTTTTTTTCTCTGTTCGATTGGTTTGGTAATTGCTTGTTTTTATATCAGTCCATTAAATCTATATCCACAATATGCTCCTTTTCTAAAAGAACTGTCTATTCAATTTTAAAAAATTGCTTTGCCTGTTAATTGGCTTACACTTCCATTTAATTTTACTATAACATCAATACTGACAGTCTTGTTCAGTATAACTGAAAGGAGACTCTTAAAATTGAACGCACTTCTTAAACATTTTAAGAAGCCTTATACTTTCCCTTTTTTTTTTTTTTAGTTATTTTTTTACAAATTCAAGTTCTTTAAAAAAAAAAAAAAAACATATAATAAATATGTGATGGCCTTTTTTTAAAAAATATTCTTGCTTGTCCTGCCAATAAAATCCACACCTTGATGTGGCTGCGCAAGTCCCATTTAGCTCATAGCACCGACAAACCAATTATTGGTGGAATGCAATATTACTAAATTGATGTTGCTTTCTACTCCCATTTCTATTTATTAATCTCATATTTAAAAAGGAAAAATTTATAACGGAATTGTGAAATGGAAATATACTGAATTGAATGGCCTGGGGCAATGCTCAACTCGAGATATGAAGAGGTGAGAAGTTCAACTGACCAAACCACCTCCTGTGTTGCAGCTCAAATGGCCATTTTGTCTTTCAATAAACAAGATATTTTGTGTATAGAGAAGGACAAATCTGACAGCCCCCTACTGGGTCTTTCTTGTGTGGTCAGCTGCTTGATTGATAAATGACAGTGGATATCAGATGAGCTATTGACAAAGGCACCCAGAACTCACTGACCGCCAGTGACCAGAGCCTGGACAGGTGCATGTCGGTTCATTGATCAAACCCAATGATATAACCCACCTGCACTAAGCACGGCCTGCGGGTGAGTTCTGTTAACCCCCTTGTGAATTTGGTTGGAGTCCCACTGAGTGTCACAATTAACCATAGTCAATTGGGGGGGGGGGGGGGGGAAATATGTAACAAACAGTGGGCCCAACGTTTAGCACATTACAAGTGGATCATTAATGATTCCCTTAACATGGTATAGATTTTTTTTATTTTTATTTTTTACAATTTTAGTTTTTCCTGGCTTGATATTAAACATTTATTGTCCCTCCTATCTTTACATTTTCTACTACGAATATTTAATGGCATTTCGAGGCACTGCATTTTGCTATTTTTTATTTCTGCTTGGGTTCTGAATTATGAAAATAAAATGTGCAAAAAGAAAAATGTATAATAAAGGAGAGAAAATCTTTTTCTACACTGTGAAGCTTGTGGTTGCTTCTCAGATGACCAGGCCTGACAGGAAATGGTTAACATGGTCATCTAACTATATAAATACAAATATCGGGCCCACTAAATGCATTGGGTGCGTAATGAATTGTGGTATTTTCTGTACAAACTATTTAAGAACTATTTGTATAATTCCACCTTTACCTTTAAAAAAAAAAAAAAATCTATTGCCCAGAAGCCAGTCATGATAGGAGTCTTTGTATGGCGTTGAAAAGGTACACTAATATTAACTGAATAAATAACGAAAATCCTCCTGTAGATCAATGCCATGGCTATTTAAGTCTATTTTACATGCATATTTTTATGGCGTTTGAAACCCTTTCATTAAAATAGAAATTGCAAATCTACGTCCATATTTATCTTATTTCTATTATAATACAAAATGTAAATGATTTCATGCTCATCCCTGAAACGCCTCTTTCTTTCAGAAAAAAAAAATCACTTTTTAGACAACAAGCTTAATTGTAGCTGATGCTTTGGGAGCTGTGGACATAAACATTTTTAGTAAAAAAAAAAAAAAAAAAATAAGACTTTTTGATGAGTCTGTTTGGGCACTGGAATCCATTGCGTGTTTTGTTACATTACTTCCTGAAAGCTGAAACATAAGTGTTTTAAATATCTATTGGTGGATGGCAAGGGAGTGGTTGGTAATATTTGTTGGATAATTGGATCAGATAGAAACTGATACCACAATCCTTAAAGGTGCATCAACAGGTACAACCAGAGCTCTTCAGAAAGTTAAACTCTCCTCTCACGCTCACAACGTCCACCAAAGCACCATGGAAGATTCCAAGATCCATAAATGGCACCAAAATATTGTTGTTGTTTTTTTGCCTCTTAATTAAAACTAGCTTTTTGACTATACCTTTGCTTAGTTAAGCTGTTAGTTGGTCTCAACTCTTTCGTTCTACAATCTGATCCTCTTGGCAATACACAGAGACAGACTAAGTGGATATGTGGTGGTGGCAAACGAGTAGTGAATAGATGGAACATCCACCGGTAAAGATGGTAGCCATAAAACCAGGCAGAGAACTTGGGCACTTGAGACCAACATATGGATATAAAACAGGCACCCATTTTATTATCTGGGACCAAAAAATGCTGGTTTGTGAGATGTTTAGCTATAAACTGAGAAAAACAATGTTTACTACTAAAATGTTATTTACCACAACATCATTTCACTTATGGTGAGCAAAAGTGTGATTGATGCCTCCTCCGTACATATAGTACATTTGTGTTTACACTTGAATGTCTAAAACAAGTTAATCCAATTTTCTTCTTATAATTCCAAGAAATAGCTATTGAACTGCACTCAGGGAAACTGGGCGTGGAAATGCAAATGAGTCCACAATGCATTTAAATCCAAAACTATGCGGCCTGTGTTCCACAACTTTAAACCATAACATAGGATGGATTATGCACAAGTTAGGAGACATATATAGATAGAGATATTTATATATATATATATATATATTTGGCTCATGGTTCTCTAAAGTGCTTTGTATAAAGCCATTTCCAGCACTGCTTAGCAAATCTAAGCTCATGTCCCTTATCCTCTGCATTGGGCAATCCCAATAAGTCCAACAATGGATGGTTGAGTGTAGATCTTGTAACAACCTCTATTTACATTCCATTTGGAACCATATCTGTCTTAATGAGCCAACTTCATTTCTGAAATGAACCATAAGAGAGGATTTACTAAGCCATTCCCAACCTTATAACATTTCCATATTGTAAGCCTTGGTCATGATAAGGTTTCATTCCTTGGGTGGCATAGGCCAGAATAAGATTAATTGGGAGCCTTCGAAGGATTGGAAGGATCTCGTACTTATCTGGTTCATAACTTGACTTTTTGGAGCAGCCGGATCACAGAAACATCTGTCTAATAGTTTTATTGTAATTTGAAACAAAAAAGCCATTTTCCTTTCTATGTTCTGAGGACAGACTGATGGAGGTCCCGGGATATTTCTTAATTACGTCTTGAGATGAGTTGTCCCGTATGTTAAACATTGTTATTGGAACCCAAATCCAAGTGGTGCATCACTTCTGACTGGCAAAGATAATAATGGCCGCTATATAGAGAGGATAACGCCATCCCCTTAACATCCAGAATAATAAAAAAATAAATAAAAACATCGAATCAGTCCTTTTTACAATTGTAAAAAAGTACCCTTTAATATGACCTAAATCAGAATGTCATTTGAGAAAAGATATCCCAAAAAGTAAAAAAAAAAGAATAAATACATTTTAAAAAATGCCTATTTAATTATTCTATATTTATTTTCGATGTATTTTACATTTGACATGTTTTTTTGTCAAATAATTAATTTCATTACAAATGTATCTTTTTTTTCCCCTTGGGAGAGCTTAATTTTTTATTTTGATTATTAAAGGGAAGCCTACTACATTTTATTGCAGAAATCATGTTTTAAATGCACAAAATGTTCTCTTCTCTAATATATTTATATTTTAAATTTAGAAATTAATTCTAAAATACAATTTAACTTAATAAAATTAAAATATAATGTATTTGTGTACACTATATAAAAAAATAATATTTCTGTAAAAAAGTGGCAAAAATACTTTGAGTATATAAAATAATTTTGCAGAAGAAAGTTTCTGATATCGATGAAATCTGAGACTAAGTGATGGATTTTTTTTTTTTTTTAATTAAATCTGTTCCTAAAATGTTATTTATGTCCGACCTGTAAATATTTTTATGAAAATACTTTTTCCTTGCTTGACTTTTTATATTCATTATTGTCCATGAATGAAGCATATATGCAGTAAGATAAGAAAGGTGAGTCAAGAACCTATAGTCCAAGAACACCTAGTACTAACTCAGATGTACAATAAAATGTGTGTAGGCATAAATAAATATATATACTGTGTGTATATATATATATATATATATATATATATATATATATATATATATAGTGATACCTTTTCACTGCAATATTCTGATTATTCAACTGGATTACTGGACATTCACGGCTACCTCACTCTTCATATATATATATATATATATATATATATATATATATATATATATATCCACAAGCTCCTTCCCCCATACTCTTCCGTTTAAATAATCACAAGCCCCATCCTTGCATCTAATATTGCTGGGCGTCATCTGTCCTGATTATAATTGATTGGTTTTAACTAAATGGAGACTGTTCCCTTAATGAGTGTAAAAATCTATACTTTATTTCCAAGTTCTCTCATCTTTTTTTCTCTTCCGGTCTGCCAAGTAAATCCACCCTTTTTCTACTTCATGATCTGTGATTGGGAAGGGTTAAATGCAATCTCATTTTTCCTACATAATCAGCATCTCCGCCATAAAAAATAATAATATTTACCCCGTTCTTTTCTTGCACGCACAATAATCTATTTATCTGATTTTAGCGATTATTTTGTGACTCCTATCTGTCTTCCTCAATTGATTTCTTGGGGATATATATTGCACTTTTGTACATATTTTAAAAATAATCACTAAAAATACATATTTATTTATTTTTTAATTCAGAGAACTGTGCACTTTATTTTTTTTTTTTTTTTTTTTAGATCTCAGACATTTCTGGGAATCCTAAAGTATTTGGTGATATTTTCCACTTTTCTACAGCTGTGTTACATTTTACACATCACTGAACTTCCTGCAATGTAAGATCTGTTAATTTGGGCATCTCTTTCTAGTGAGGTTTTATAGCTGCCGAAACCCTCCAATATTTACACCATCTAAAGGCTAAATGAGGCCTCTTGATGGCCCCTTTGTGTCCCTGACACACATCTGGCCACTGAATAGAAGGCACCTTTATTGTTTAACTTGAAGGAATCTGCTTCCTGACACTTATCAGCAGATAAATTACCTAATGACACTTCCTTTCATGATTATCCTTTCTAGACCAGTCAACTAAAAATGTTTAATTTCATAATACCAGTCTTAATCATAAAATGTAATTTTTTAAAATAAAATGATATTCTATTAAACCATAACATGAGTTTAATTTCACTTTAATATTTTTCAGTTTTCAGATCCCCAAATAACGTGACATGTCTTAAAATCAGTTTTAATCATAAAACAAATACAATATAATTTTATTTAAAAAAATGTAAACCATAAGTTTAAATTCACTTTCATATTTACACTTTTATATCCCCCAAATAATTTTATGTTTCTTCAAACCAGTCCTAATCATACAATTATTTTACTAATAATTCTTAGTCGTAAAATTATTATATTTTTAAATAAAATAAAAGTAAATACTTTCATTCTTACATTTTTCAGATCCCACATATAATGTTACATTTTTTAAAACCAGTCGTCATCATAAAATTATTTTATTAATTATTTTTAATCATAACATTTTTATGTTTTTAAATAAAATAAAAGTAAGCATACATTTAATTTTACTTTTATATTTTCAGATCCCACATATAATGTTACATTTCTTAAAACCAGTCTTAATCATAAAAGTAATTGTTTTAAAAATAAAAATAAATTAATAAACCATAATGTAAGTTTAATTTTACTTTCATATTTAAATTTTTTTATATCCCCAAATAAACTTTTTTGTAATTATTTTTTCTGCATCCCCTCTCTTTGCTTTTCTTATAAATAAATTGAAGCTTTTCAATTATAGCAGAAAAAAAAACATTTGCCTGATTTAAAGACCCTGGATTGTTGCCATGTTCATTTTCAGATTCCAATATGAGATAATGAACTAAAACAATTTGTATAAAATATATTCTTTATGTTGCGATGTATTGTTAATAGGAGAGATTGGAAGATTAAAGGCTATTTTATGGGCGATGCGGAGGAACGTCAGGGCAACTGGATGATGTCTGGGACTTTTTAATGCTTAAACAAATTGTCATTCATGTAAATTAATCTATCTGCCATTGAACACTTCCCTTCAATTCAAGACCCTTTTATAACAGCCATAAAAGAATATTGCTGTGTTTTTTTAGAAATACTTAGAATTTAAATAAAATATAGGTTTAAAAATACATTAAATAAAAATAGAGATATTTTTTAAAACATTTTTTTGCAGAAGTTACACATTTTCTAAAATGATATTTCTTTAAAGTGAACTGAAACTGAAAAGTTTGACGTAATGTAATAATGCCGCATGGGTAATCCAAAGTGAGAAATAAATAAATATAAATATATATATATATATATATATATATATATATATATATATATATATATATGTATATACACATATAGATATACACATCTCTATGAAAGGATATATATATATATATATATATATATATATATATATATATATATATATACACATGTATACGCCGCTTAACGCTAGCCATTTGAGTACCGATTCGCTATAGCAGTTTTTGTGTGTAATTCCCTGCTAAACTCTAAACTTCACTATAGCACTGTTTTTTGAGCTCTGATCACTTTAAATCCCTTCAGCGAACTTCGATTCGCCATAGCACTGTCGGACCGCTATGGTGATATAGTGCCCAGTTTCATGCCTCTTTCACATAGCGCTCCTGCATCCAGGAGCAAATGTGGAGCACTAAACGCAGTATTGCTGTATATGTATATATAAATATATATATAAATATATATGTGTATATATATATATATATATATATATATATATATATATATATATATAAATGTGTGTGTCTATATATATATATATAGATATATATAGATATATATATGTGTATGTGTGTGTATATATATATATATATATATATATATATATATATATATATATATACATTTTTATTTTTTTTATTTTTTTTAACTTTTTTTTATTTTTTTTTATTACATAAATGAAGATTTTTAAACCAAAAAATAAGAAATAAAAAATTCTGTACTTCAGAATTAATAAGGAAATCTAAAATAAACTCAAAACATTTTCAGTTTGAAAAGCAGTGGTGAAAAATGCTCCGTTGTTGATACAACGCTTTTATTTTCAGTTTATTTCATCTTAATTTTAGCTCTTTATTTTTGTTTATTTTTTTTACTCCACTTTTTTTTTGTGTGTGAATAAAAGTCAATTCCGTAATTAGCCAAACTTTTCTGACTCACCCTACTCATTTTGTAGACCTCAAAGAATTGTATCTGAGATAATACTGAGACATTTGATCTGATAAGACACCTTTTGTAGTGTATATGGAAACCATCTGCCTGGTGAAGAATGACCAACCCAAAAAACCAATTGGAGTTGACATTCGAACGCTCTATGGCTGGCTTGGGGCCTACTTATATATATATATGATTGTAAAATAAATACTTTGATGATTGTGGCTTTGTTGTATGCTTATGAAAAATGTATGAAATGTATGAAACTTAATTCCCACTTCCCCTCAAGGCTGTTCCATGTAAGGGGAAGTTTTTTATAAACGTAAGTTGATCTTCTATTAGGATTCAATTATAGAAATTCAAATATTTATGTAAAAGTTATAACACCTGCCATTTATTGCTATAAGACCTCTGTATATGGGGTGATGTGAGCTGATGAGGAATACGGAACGTGAACGGAAGCTTAGAACTCTAGCTACAGTTTGATTGGCTCTTGATTTAGCTCTTGAATGTTTGACCCAATCAGCTCATAGAGTTCAGTGTTAGTGACAAACATGTTTTTTCAAAATTGAATGTCTGTCTGTCTATTTATCTGTCTATCTAATTATTTTTATGCTACACAATGTCATTGTAATGTAAAATATACACTTTTACTTCCTTCTGAAAAATCTCAGAGGAAAATACTCTCACATTCTTTAGCCTCCTCCTTTCTTCCTGTTCTCTCTCAATGCCGACTGCCATCGTGCACAACTGTCATCACATTCATAGAGGGTCTCACACTTTCTCTAAGCAGACAGTGACATGCTGTGTCTGAGCAGCAGCATAAGACATTGGCAGTGCGATGCCACTCCCCTGTGGGTGTGGTTTAAGATCACAGCTGTGCAATATGACAGCTGGCAGTGAGAGATAAATGGAAGACGGGAAGTTCTAGAACAGGGATGTCCAAGTTCGGTCCTTGTATTTGAGGACATCCCCGCTGCACCCAGGCGAGGCTCCCCATTCTTCAATCCTCTTGATTGACTCACCTGAAAGGAAATCCTCAAATCCTGGCCTGTGTGCGTTCCAGCAGGACTGAACTTGGACACCCCTACTCTAGAAGGTGAGTAACGGTTCCTTTTGCACCATTTTATAAGTAAGTGAAGTGTACATTTTATATCACATCGAGGAGCATACAGTTACTTAGGTTAAATAAAATATTACAATTAAAAATAACTATTTGCCTAAAAGATCAGGAAAAAAAACCAATATGTACAAGAAGAGGTTTTGAATTTGGGGCATGGAAGATTTAAGGGTTATGTTTACCAAAAGTGTAGTAGACTGGTGGGATGGTCTTCTACTGAAGACCTTTGTGGGTAACATAGACATATCACTGAAATGTATAAATACATAAAAGTGTATAAATTATACTTTACAAACATATATTTTTTCAAAGGCCATTTAAAAAAAAAAAATTAAAATATGTGTTCTCCTAACTGTTGGGAAAGTATGGAACCATAATACTTTTTTTTATGAGAGGTTTAGTAAAAAGTCACTGACTAACAGGCCATTGTGAGGAATTATTAAACCAGGTAGATAGAATCGGCAGACTAAATATGCCTATTGGTTCTGCTATGGTACATCGGGGTATAAGAAGTGACTCCATCAGCCTGAGCTCCTCTCACTGAGGTTGTTTTTAAACATTATCAATTGGCCGAATTCCTCCGAAAAACACTTAAGTTGTCTCATGTTACTAAGAGGGAAGTCACTTGACCTCAAATCAACACAGAAATCCTAGAGGATTAAGGAGAAAGCCGGTTGTGTCTGCTACTGGGGAGGGGGAGAGAACAGGGGAAGGTGAGGGGAGTGATGCCTGGAGGGAAAGTAAATAAGATAAAAATAGATACCAAGCTATCTCCGCCAGGTAATTACACTGATGTGCGGATAATATCACCGTACATATTTACCTTGAAGTTAGTTTAGTTACACGGGATATTTTCGGGGGGTGGGAAGGGGTTGGAATACCCTCCACTGTATTTACATTTATTATATTGTGTGCATACCTACTTGTCTGAAGAAGGTCGGGGATCTTTTTTACAAAGTCCCAATGCCGCTAAGGCGTCTGGGTAGGGATATGCAAATGAGGCTCAAAGTGTTCCGAGCCCACTTAATATGGGATCCATATCGGACTATGTGCTCTGCTCTTGGATTAAGATCCATGGCCAGACAGCTGTTTCACCCTTATTGGGGCTCATCAAAGTGGGGTTGTTTCTGAGATTGGGGGCATAGAACAGCTTCATCTTTATACTTCCAGCAAAAATAGTGTCCTTGGAGAAGCTGACGAACCTACGTTACGTTGTATAGCATTAAAGTACCACTGTAATGGCCCCACAATATGGGTTAGATATTAATAAACTTCATATTCAATGACTGAAAATAATAATATTTGATATTAAACTAACGTTCAAATTTAAGAGACTTTAGAAACCCACTCTAATGTCAAGGTGGCTTTGTCTAGCTAAATTTCAGACACAAAATACACCAACACAATGGTGTCCATTGGTTGTAGGCTTGTTGTGTTAGAGACATTCATTGGTAGCTTTCGTTATTGGGGCAACCTATCAACAATTGTTTATTTTCTTATAAAAAATAATTGTTCTTGAAACCCTTTGGACCGGCCTCACAGTCAATTCTACTTGATGACATAATCAAGGTGGAGACAAACACTCAACTGGATGCTTATACTCAAATGTTTGAAAATTAATTTAATATTGAATTATAAATATTTAAATTTGAATTGAATTAAAAAAAAGCATAATTATTTCCTTTTTTAAAGGAAATGACTACAGAACAAACACAAGCTCCGCCCCCACCAGGACATAATGGAAGGCACCACCGGGACTCCAGCTGTTACTGCTGGTGTAGGGTCAGTTGACCTTGGCACAGTCTGACTATGTGCATGACCTCTCAAAACTTAACCCACCCAAACATCAATAAAAAGCATAGGCTAGTGTAACGGAACCCATCACTGTTTTACCCTGTTTTATGGTTATTTAATTCTTGGTTAAAATATGATCCTACTGTTATATTATATGTATGTTGGTTTATGCTCTGCAGAATATTAGCCAGACTATTGCAGACCTAGGCTAATAGATAATCCTATTACAGAGACTTCAGAGATAAGGGAGTCGATTGTGTAAAGTGTTCACATTGTGAAAGATGGAACACAGAGAAGCATTATCTTATCAATGTCTGTTATTGTATCAAAGTAGCTGGCTAGTCCCTGGGAGGTGTGACCCCACCTATTGTTCTCTCTATGTGTACTGTGTGGCCAAATATGGGCATGTGTATTACCTGTGGCCAAAGAGATGTATAAATATTTCTGTACAACAAAATAAAGTGAATATTTATTTGACTCCCAAATTGTGTGTCGTCCAATATGGGAGGTCGGGGATGGTGAAACTGTAGTGCCTCTTGGGTATTTTTACCGTATACCAGCGGAGATATTGGACTGCGTGTTCCAGCTCCGTTACAGCTAGAACATGGCGTGAGCAATTGGAGGAGCCAACAGGGGTGTAGGAACCAAAATATTTTTTTTTTGGGGGGGGGGGGGGGGGGGGGGGATATAGCTTACTTGATAAGCAGAACACTTAACAGCTTCATACATAAACACAATGAGAAATCTAGGGGGGTGGGGGGGTAGTGTTTGTCCCCCTTATCCCCCTAGTTCCTACACCCATGGAAGCCAACCTACTACCACACGCCCTACCCTTGAGCAGGTGTTCAAGGCTGTGAAGGTCATCCTACATAGGGCGGATATAGATCTCCGGCGCCTCTAGGCACGGCAGGGTCCTCCCGCCTGTAAATCTCAAATTCAGGCATTCGCCCCTAGTGGCAAGTATGTGAACAGCAATGTTTGCGTTTTTTATGCCAAGGAAAGTTTTGAACTGTGACATAAGGCACCTTCACAGAGAAGCGCCCCTAGGCGGCTAATGAGAAATCCAGCAATGTTCCTACTGTTGGGAGAGGCATCACCTTTTGCACAATACCTGTTAGGTGATTTCCCCTCACACCCCTTGCTGTGACACACAATGAAATAAATCAGCATCCCAAGCACTAAATCCTAAATCTAACCCGGACCCACTTTTTTGGAAGGACTTTGGATGGGGAACTCTCCTGCATGGATGACCGGGGAACATGGAACTCGCCACACTTTCCTGCCACGTCTCACCTCACATGGTCAACCCACCAGTAGGTCTGTCAAGTCATGTGGCCCCTGCCTGGCAAGCCATCGGGACCCTTTGTCTGTTTGAGGAGAAGGAGCATCTGGCCATCTTCATACTGAATAAACACAGGTTGGCCCATAAATCCATGAAGGACCACAGTAATACTCATACATTTGGGTTTAATTTCTTTATTTAATTACCAATTTGCAATAAAATCAGGATTTGAAAAAAAAAATATATTAATATTGATTTAAAAAGTTGCATTTTAATTATTATGTTTAAGATTCCAGATCGTATGCTCTCCAGACATAGTCAGGTATCCAGGGACTGGACAAGGGTCTTCCCAAGAGAATGTCCTCATAGGAGTCTTTATTTTTCTTCTATCAGGAAGTGTTCCAGATAAAGTGTCCCTAAAAAATAAAATGTAAGTTTTAATAGTTACTTTTATTTTCTCTCTGTTGTATCATCCCCATCATGGCCATTTCATTGCTTCATAATTGTCCTGGATCATCAGCCCTGGACCCAGCATAATCCAGGAGAGGGGTTTGATTCATTACTTCCCGAAAACTGGATGATGAGGTGTGTATTTGTAGTTATCAGTGGCCGGAGGGGTGGAGGAAAAAGTAACAAGATTAAGTCCATACCATTTGTTCGTTCATAGGATAACATTAAAATTGACCCCTCACCCTTATGGGACTGAAGCAGACCCCATGCATCAGTCAATGCAACCACATAAATCTACACTCCCTTCTCACATCATGGATGCCTCCAGGGTCCAGCACGGGCATTTCTTTTCTAATTGAGTCTTAATGATTTTTTCCTGCTTAATTAAAGTTTCCAAACATATACATTTCTTTTCATTGTACACTGTCCCTTTAAGGTCATGACATCTAGATTTTTAAGCATTTTTTTTAGACCATGCACCATATTAGTCAGCAGTGGAGGTGCTACTGCTGTTGCTGCAGGTGCCAAGCACAAGAAAGTTGTGGCTCTCAGCTACGGCCAATAAAGTATTAGATAAAAATGGCGGACAATTACTGTATCTGATCACCATATGGGTCATCTCACCATCTCCATATATTATTGGCTTTTTTGGAAGTTGCAAGGGGGTCCCCAAATTATTTTGCACCAGGGGCCTCCATTCCCTAGCTCCTCCAATTTTAGTCACCCTACTATTCTAGTTATTGATAAAGTCTCCAGTGTGGAATGGTCCAAACCAACCACTATCGCTTTTAATTCCAATTCGTAAACCCAAACCGCCAATATATTTAACAGTCGCCATTTTTGCTCGGATTTTTTTGGCAAACATTTGAATGCAGATCTACCACCTGCACCGGAACGCCATGCCATGCATCTACTAAGATCATTCTCACACTCCAGCATTGCGCTGGTTAATCTCACAATTTCGGATGCGTCATATTGAAGCCTGTTTTTTTTTTCTTTGTATCTCTGTTAAAAGCTCTTTTAAGTATTGTGAATATGTAATTACAGCCTTGCCCCCACAATGCTGCTCTCTGCACAATGAAGGAGGGTATTGTACATTAAATGATACAGTGCTTTAAATAATAGGTCACTGACATTTAGCCCGGGCTCTCTCTGCATTTTCTTTTCACGTCGCCCGAAAGAAATGTTAGTAAAGGCCATGGGAGGGGTTAGTGCGTATTAACGCTATAAAAGCCAACTGCACTGTGTATCACTTATTTAGCATTATTTAGTATTAATATATATATATACTAGCCCGTCAAAAATGATGGGGCACAAAAATTGTAAGGCAGGTAATGCTGTTTGCCACAGACATGAATTTTTTTGGTGGTCAGAGATCCTTCGGCGCTCATTGCGAGCCACGCACTGAGCGCCTTCGGCACTTTTGCTGTCATTGTTTGGTCCCCGCTGATCTCCTTTTTGCACTTATTGCAAGGCTTTGTGTGCTATAAGCAGCGTTGGCGCTCGATGTGAGGCGCGCGGTGAAGGGCTTTTGTGTTTTTTTTTTATGTTTTTTTGTGTATATATACTTTTGTATGCTAATGAAATAATTAATAAATTAATAAATTAATATACTTTACCTATTTGGAAGTAATACATGCAGGAAGCATTGTGCTGAAGAGCTGACAATCTGTTTCTATGTTCCTGCAGCATACAATGTCGGTTTGCAGTGTTGTGGAGCTGAGGTGTAAGTGTCAGCAATGTGCGCAGTGTGTAGTGTAAATAGGCTGCTTGCGCGAGGGTAAGCCTTTAGGGTAAATGTGTACTTCCGCATTGTGTAAGTTAGTGTTGTAAAATGGCGGTGTAACGGATCTCCTGGCACCCCGACTGGGTACCTCCGTTGATAGACGCGTCCTAGTTTGCGTCGAGGCCTACAAGCACCGCACCGGACTCCACAACCACCACAGACTCCACAACCGCCGTAGCTTAACTGGAGCCGCGCTGTCTTCCTTCCACCCTGTATGAATCTCCAGGATCGTGTGGGGAAGACCTCTCCTCCAAGGAGAGCACATCAGGAACAAGCGTTCAGTAGTTACAGCTCAAGGGAGTATGCAAAAGCATAGCAATCCCCAGTGTGATATAGCAATCCCCTCCAATAACGAGACGAGGCTACGTTTTGAAGGGTCAAGTAGAACTGAACTTTATTTTGTTGTGCAGAAATATTTATGCACATCTCTTCCCACAGGCAATACACATGCCCATATTTGGCCACACAATACACATAAAGAGAACAATAGGTGTGGTCACACCTCCCCGAGGCTACCTGGCAACTTTGATACAATCAGACATTGATTCAATTAGACTTCTTTGTTCTTATCTGAGAATGAAAACACTTTATACAATAGACTTCCTTTATCTTATGCGGAGTCTCTGTAACAGGATTATCTCCCATGCCAAGTAGCTGCAAAAATCTGGGACAATATTCTGCAGAGCATAAACCAACATACATGCAGTATAATAGTAGGATCATATTTTAACCATAATAATCATAAAACAGGGTAAAACAGTGATGGGTTCCGTTACACACCTCCCCCGTGACCATAAGCCGGCATACACGGTCTGATCCCAATGGATCGACCTGGGGATGTCTGGACAAAAGTATTTGTTGGTCAATTCTCTAGTATGACAACCCATCAGCCTTACTGCAATTCACATTTACTCACATTTCACATATCCCCAGATAGCTGGGATCTGAGCGCACAAAACTACCGAATAGTGCTCAGATCCTATTCACACAGTTCAATTGCCATGTAGCTAAAGTCTTTCCCATAGTCTTTCATTATATGAATGGGCTCCATGGCATAGTTATCAGGGGTATTACCGCTCCCCCAGGGCAAGTACCGAATGACCCCCCTGTATGAAAAGGGCCAGAATGAGTGACATACACTCTGGTATGGCCGAATACTGTGTTTAAAGGGCAATATGTCCCAGGGCCATAGTCGCAGGGCAGGAGGCTGGCAAACAGTCCTCTCAAAGACAAAGTGGCGAAGGGCACTTCGTCACACATCTCCACTTTGGGGGGAAGTCTAACCAGGCACCTGACCTTCTGCCGGTCAGTTCCTCCGTTAGACGATCCACCAACCCACAATAAACCAGTGCTAGAGCAGCCCCCCCACAACAACAAAGTGCTAGAGCAGCCCACCCACAACAAACCATTACTGCACCTGGATATTTTGCTGTGGTGATGGGGCAACACGCTGAGGGGACTTGAGGGGCAGAGGCCAGCGGCACTCTGCCCTGATGCCAGCTCTTCTGCTGGTATAACCTGCAGGACATCCTGCTCTGTACAAGGGACAAAGGGAGGGCAGAGGCCGACTGCACTCTGCCCCGCTGTCAGCTCTTCTGCTGGGGTACTTGGGACATATTCCGGCTCAGTAGCCAGGGAAACGTGGGGGTCAGTGGGGGTTAACATTTCCTCTGTTAACCCTGGGGCCACATTAGAAGTTAGCTGGGGAGGGGAATTTGTACTTACCCCCTCCTCCAGTTGTCCCAGTGAGGGTAGTTGGGGATCTGGACAGGCTGTGGGCGCAGAGACCACGGTCCCATCTGCGCCGTCTGGGAGATTGATGTCTCCCCCTGTCAGGGTAAACTGTCACTGGGGCGGAAGGATGACACCTTCTGCCCCCTGGGGTTAACACTGCCACTGGGGGGGATGGACGACACCTTCTGCCCCCTGGGGTTCACACTGCCGCTGGGGGGGAAGGACGACACCTTCTGCCCCCTGGGGTTCACACTGCCGCTGGGGGGGAAGGACGACACCTTCTGCCCCCTGGGGTTCACACTGCCGCTGGGGGGGGAGGACGAGACCTTCTGCCCCCTGGGGTTCACACTGCCGCTGGGGGGGAAGGATGACACCTTCTGCCCCCTGTAGGGCCGGTAGAGAGACCTCAGTCCCATCTCTACCTGCCATCTGGAGGTCATCCCAGGACCAGTAAATGAAGTCTGGTTCTCCTTGTCGAGTAGGTTGGGGCTGCACGAAGCTGAGCAGGTGTTGGTAGTCCTGCTCCAGCTCCCACTCTCTCGTTACCAGGTGGGTCATGTCTTTGCTCACCTCGCCTTCGTCATCCCAGACATACATGCCCATCCGGTAGTCGTAGATGTCCCAAAACCTAGACCCCTCCGTGCTGCCAAGATCAATGTCGTCCTCCAAGGCATCCCATAATAAACCCGGGCCATCATAATCATCCCCCTCCGGTAAGTCGTGTTCAGCCGTCCAGGGGGTAAGTCGAACGGTATGCCACCAGAGGGCCTGGTATGCGTTGTCTAGCCAGAGCTCTCGCCATACCAGGGTCTCTAGTCTTGTCACCCACTCATCCAGGGGATGCCCTCCCAATAGATACATCCGCATCGCCACACGCTTCTGTAGTCGCTGCTCATCACTGGGGAGACTCTCACCTCGCCGCCATTGGGCATCTTCCAGGGCATCATACCAGAGTTCCTTTCTGTCTGCATCCCTGTAGTCCGCGGCCGCCTCCTCCTCCTCATCATTGAACGCTGTCCGAAAACTAGCCGGTTCCATCCTGCTGTAGCCAGGGGCGCTGTACGGATACTAGCGTTGCCCTCAATTTGTAACTCCAAATGTTACCGGTGTCTCTGTGCTGCTTTTCCTCTTACTAGGACGCCATCCCACCACTGCCACCAATGTAACAGATCTACTGGCACCCCGACTGGGTACCTCGGTTGATAGACGAGTCCTAGTTTGCGTCGAGGCCTACAAGCACCGCACCGGACTCCACAACCACCACAGACTCCACAACCGCCGTAGCTTAACTGGAGCCGCGCTGTCTTCCTTCCACCCTGTATGAATCTCCAGCATCCAGGATCGTGTGGGGAAGACCTCTCCTCCAAGGAGAGCACATCAGGAACAAGCGTTCAGTAGTTACAGCTCAAGGGAGTATGCAAAAGCATAGCAATCCCCAGTGTGATATAGCAATCCCCTCCAATAACGAGACGAGGCTACGTTTTGAAGGGTCAAGTAGAACTGAACTTTATTTTGTTGTGCAGAAATATTTATGCACATCTCTTCCCACAGGCAATACACATGCCCATATTTGGCCACACAATACACATAAAGAGAACAATAGGTGTGGTCACACCTCCCCGAGGCTACCTGGCAACTTTGATACAATCAGACATTGATTCAATTAGACTTCTTTGTTCTTATCTGAGAATGAAAACACTTTATACAATAGACTTCCTTTATCTTATGCAGAGTCTCTGTAACAGGATTATCTCCCATGCCAAGTAGCTGCAAAAATCTGGGACAATATTCTGCAGAGCATAAACCAACATACATGCAGTATAATAGTAGGATCATATTTTAACCATAATAATCATAAAACAGGGTAAAACAGTGATGGGTTCCGTTACACACCTCCCCCGTGACCATAAGCCGGCATACACGGTCTGATCCCAATGGATCGACCTGGGGATGTCTGGACAAAAGTATTTGTTGGTCAATTCTCTAGTTTGACAACCCATCAGCATTACTGCAATTCACATTGACTCACATTTCACATATCCCCAGATAGCTGGGATCTGAGCGCACAAAACTACAGAATAGTGCTCAGATCCTATTCACACAGTTCAATTGCCATGTAGCTAAAGTCTTTCCCATAGTCTTTCATTATATGAATGGGCTCCATGGAATAGTTATCTGGGGTATCACCGCTCCCCCAGGGCAAGTACCGAATGACCCCCCTGTATGAAAAGGGCCAGAATGAGTGACATACACTCTGGTATGGCCGAATACTGTGTTTAAAGGGCAATATGTCCCAGGGCCATAGTCGCAGGGCAGGAGGCTGGCAAACAGTCCTCTCAAAGACAAAGTGGCGAAGGGCACTTCGTCACACATCTCCACTTTGGGGGAAGTCTAACCAGGCACCTGACCTTCTGCCGGTCAGTGCCTCCGTTAGACGATCCACCAACCCACAATAAACCAGTGCTAGAGCAGCCCCCCCACAACAACAAAGTGCTAGAGCAGCCCACCCACAACAAACCATTACTGCACCTGGATATTTTGCTGTGGTGATGGGGCAACACGCTGAGGGGACTTGAGGGGCAGAGGCCAGCGGCACTCTGCCCTGATGCCAGCTCTTCTGCTGGTATAACCTGCAGGACATCCTGCTCTGTACAAGGGACAAAGGGAGGGCAGAGGCCGACTGCACTCTGCCCCGCTGTCAGCTCTTCTGCTGGGGTACTTGGGACATATTCCGGCTCAGTAGCCAGGGAAACGTGGGGGTCAGTGGGGGTTAACATTTCCTCTGTTAACCCTGGGGCCACATTAGAAGTTAGCTGGGGAGGGGAATTTGTACTTACCCCCTCCTCCGGTTGTCCCAGTGAGGGTAGTTGGGGATCTGGACAGGCTGTGGGCGCAGAGACCACGGTCCCATCTGCGCCGTCTGGGAGATTGATGTCTCCCCCTGTCAGGGTAAACTGTCACTGGGGCGGAAGGACGACACCTTCTGCCCCCTGGGGTTAACACTGCCACTGGGGGGGATGGACGACACCTTCTGCCCCCTGGGGTTCACACTGCCGCTGGGGGGGAAGGACGACACCTTCTGCCCCCTGGGGTTCACACTGCCGCTGGGGGGGAAGGACGACACCTTCTGCCCCCTGGGGTTCACACTGCCGCTGGGGAGGGAGGACGAGACCTTCTGCCCCCTGGGGTTCACACTGCCGCTGGGGGGGAAGGATGACACCTTCTGCCCCCTGTAGGGCCGGTAGAGAGACCTCAGTCCCATCTCTACCTGCCATCTGGAGGTCATCCCAGGACCAGTAAATGAAGTCTGGTTCTCCTTGTCGAGTAGGTTGGGGCTGCACGAAGCTGAGCAGGTGTTGGTAGTCCTGCTCCAGCTCCCACTCTCTCGTTACCAGGTGGGTCATGTCTTTGCTCACCTCGCCTTCGTCATCCCAGACATACATGCCCATCCGGTAGTTGTAGATGTCCCAAAACCTAGACCCCTCCGTGCTGCCAAGATCAATGTCGTCCTCCAAGGCATCCCATAATAAACCCGGGCCATCATAATCATCCCCCTCCGGTAAGTCGTGTTCAGCCGTCCAGGGGGTAAGTCGAACGGTATAACGGTATGCCACCAGAGGGCCTGGTATGCGTTGTCTAGCCAGAGCTCTCGCCATACCAGGGTCTCTAGTCTTGTCACCCACTCATCCAGGGGATGCTCTCCCAATAGATACATCCGCATCGCCACACGCTTCTGTAGCCGCTGCTCATCACTGGGGAGACTCTCACCTCGCCGCCATTGGGCATCTTCCAGGGCATCATACCAGAGTTCCTTTCTGTCTGCATCCCTGTAGTCCACGGCCGCCTCCTCCTCCTCATCATGGAACGCTGTCCGTAAACTAGCCGGTTCCATCCTGCTGTAGCCAGGGGCGCTGTACGGATACTAGCGTTGCCCTCAATTTGTAACTCCAAATGTTACCGGTGTCTCCGTGCTGCTTTTCCTCTTACTAGGACGCCATCCCACCACTGCCACCAATGTAACAGATCTACTGGCACCCCGACTGGGTACCTCCGTTGATAGACGCGTCCTAGTTTGCGTCGAGGCCTACAAGCACCGCACCGGACTCCATAACCACCACAGACTCCACAACCGCCGTAGCTTAACTGGAGCCGCGCCGTCTTCCTTCCACCCTGTATGAATCTCCAGCATCCAGGATAGTGTGGGGAAGACCTCTCCTCCAAGGAGAGCACATCAGGAACAAGCGTTCAGTAGTTACAGCTCAAGGGAGTATGCAAAAGCATAGCAATCCCCAGTGTGATATAGCAATCCCCTCCAATAACGAGACAAGGCTACGTTTTGAAGGGTCAAGTAGAACTGAACTTTATTTTGTTGTGCAGAAATATTTATACACATCTCTTCCCACAGGCAATACACATGCCCATATTTGGCCACACAATACACATAAAGAGAACAATAGGTGTGGTCACACCTCCCAGAGGCTACCTGGCAACTTTGATACAATCAGACATTGATTCAATTACACTTCTTTGTTCTTATCTGAGAATGAAAACACTTTATACAATAGACTTCCTTTATCTTATGCGGAGTCTCTGTAACAGGATTATCTCCCATGCCAAGTAGCTGCAATAGTCTGGGACAATATTCTGCAGAGCATAAACCAACATACATGCAGTATAATAGTAGGATCATATTTTAACCATAATAATCATAAAACAGGGTAAAACAGTGATGGGTTCCGTTACACACCTCCCCCGTGACCATAAGCCGGCATACACGGTCTGATCCCAACGGATCGGCCTGGGGATGTCCGGACAAAAGTATTTGTTGGTCAATTCTCTAGTTTGACAACCCATCAGCCTTACTGCAATTCACATTTACTCACATTTCACATATCCCCAGATAGCTGGGATCTGAGCGCACAAAACTACCGAATAGCGCTCAGATCCTATTCACACAGTTCAATTGTCATGTAGCTAAAGTCTTTCCCATAGTCTTTCATCATATGAATGGGCTCCATGGCATAGTTATCTGGGGTATCACCGCTCCCCCAGGGCAAGTACAGAATGACCCCCCTGTATGTAAAGGGCCAGAATGAGTGACATACACTCTGTTATGGCCGAATACTGTGTTTAAAGAGCAATATGTCCCAGGGCCATAGTGGCAGGGCAGGAGGCTGGCAAACAGTCCTCTCAAAGACAAAGTGGCGAAGGGCACTTCGTCACAGGCGGCTAATGTGTATGTGGTACGCGGCAGTGGATGATTTAGCATCCTTAGTAATAGTGCATCTTGTAACTCGTACGTCTTTTTGGAAAATCCGTCTGTGCTTGGTGCTCTTTTGCGTGTTTTGGGTCCTGTAGCCTCGTTTTCGTTTTTTTCTGTAGCCATTTTTTCTCTCGCTTAGGGGATTTTCGGGTATCTAAACTCGTGAATTTGGACTTAAATGGAGGTGTAACTTCACTTGCAGAGGTCCTGGGTGCCCCCCCTTGCTGTGAGTAAGCTTTTTATGTATTTTTTGTGTGTATTTATTGTGTTTTTAATGTTTTCAGGTGCGTGTGGTTCGGCCGTTAAGGTCGTATTTTTGCAAGTCCCGCATCTCGTATTTTTTAGTGTAAGTCCGTATTTAGTCATTACGTGTTTTTTTTTTTCTCCAAGTGTCGCTTCTGTGGGTGTTTGTGACCGTGAGTGAGGTGCCGTAGAGCCTCCACCTCCACAAATGCGGGCCCTCGCTTCACGAGTGTCCACATTTGCGGCCCGAACTGCGTCCCTTTGCAAGGGGGCGCAGTTCCTGCGAGCTTGCTTCACGAGCTTGCAAAGCGTGACGGCGATTCGTAGTTTGACAACTATTATATGTGATATATATTTATGTGTGTGTGTATTTATACAGTGTGTAAATATATACACATACATATGATATGATAACTGTTCCGTATAGAAGCCCCTGGCCTGAAACTGTAATAGATACACAAGACATGGCTATAAAACTCAACATTTTCTTTAAAGGCGATTTTATGATCATGGCTGCTAATGTCATTTATTTATCACAAATATGTGACCTCTTTCCTAAACTACCATACCAAAACGTGACATTTTTCCTAATCTACAGCTCCAAAACATGTGAAGTTTTTCCTAAACTTCCATGCCAAACTATGATAAGTTTTTCCTAAACTACAGCACCAAACTTGTGAAGTTTTTCCTAAATTACCATGCTTATTATAGAGCCACGGCAATACTCCTACTCTGCTGTTGTGGTCTACATTATATGATCCCTGGTTGGGTCCAGGCCTAGGGAGTAATATTTTTAGGGGTAGTATATATATATATATATATATATATATATATATATATATAGTATACAGTAAACACAAACTAAATTATTCCAAGTAAATTTAATATAAAATCCCCTTTAGATACATTAATTATTTTGTTACATTGTATCAAGCTATGGTCTAATATATATTTTCAGTTTGAAAAGGGTTAATTCCCCATAATGCATTGCTCTGATCTGCAGGCACTAAATTCTCATTTTCTTTGTTAATTAAGGATTAATTCTGGATATTGGTCAGTATACAAAGCAATAAATTGCTGACAGGTTGAGTAATTACCCAGGTGAGACCGCGACACATAATCAAAGCGTTAGACGCTCCTCTGAATACCACCCACTTGCAATTATTACTCTTAATTAACGTAAAAAAAATAGTAAGAGCCTCTCACAGAGTTTGCACCCCCGCCGATAAACCATATACATACTATTATTTACTAATTATATTATTTCTCTGTTCTGAAGAGCTTACAATTTATTTGGTGGAAGGTCATGGCTAATGTAGAATATATCTGGGAGTTAAACTTATTTTTAGTCCATAGTACAACATATTAACTACTACGGACTTGCCTTCACCCACAGACCCTTATTTATAATATCACATATATTTTTTGAAAGCCAGTTCATTTATCTCAATTTATTTTTCAAATGTGCAGAGAAGCTCCGCCCACAAATTGTTTTTCAGTTGATTTGAACCAAGAGCTGCTGAGGCTATTTTTCAAACCATTCTGATTAATGATATTGTATTTCATTTACTAAACAAACTTCCTAGATTATGGCTACCAGATACTACCCTATTGTTTTAGGTTCTTCCATGGGCATGGGGTGGGAGGGTAACACAACCTCTATGGACTAAACACTTTCACATAATTAATAAGTTCAATCTAGTTTGGTTTTAAAGAACCAACATTGTTCTGCTGATTAAAAATCTATACATAATGGTGAATAATAGTATTGAGTATCTTGAGGGTTCTCTGGTGGTCCAGTGGTTAGGCTTCAGTACTTTCACCACAGGGAACCAATAGGCCACACCGCCCTGAAGCCATGCAGGGTTGGGCCTGATCAGTACTTGGAAGGGAGACCGCCTAGGAATACCATGAGCTGTATGCTGTGGCCCCCTAGAGAAGGAACTGGCAACCCACTCCAGTATCTCTGACATGAATAGCAAGTGGATCAACACGGTGTGTTAAGGTCCATGAGGTCACAGAGAGTTGGACATGACTAAACAAAGCAATCGCAAGGTATCATGGGTGTTTTTTAACCCATGAGGCCCAGGCCTTGGGCAGCTCATTTTCAGGGGGCTGCCACCTGCCTAAAGTTGCCATGGAATAGGTCCCATTTTGCAATAGAGGGAATGGCAGATGGATTTGTAGCCTCATTGGTGAGTGAGTTCCACTTTAATCGTTTGGCCTCTACCTCCTCTGCCATACTTGCTCAGTTTCGCTACAATGTGAAGACCCCTGTTTTAGTCACTGATCAGGAAGGATAAGAAGCATGCCAGCTTCTAGATATTAGCAGAGTCTTCATATAACAATATATGTTCCTGTAATGCACAGCTGCTAATGTGAGGTTATCATAAACTTCAGAGACTCCTCCTTATATAGAAAGGCTTGTCGGTGACCAGTTGGCGCTAGGCGCAGCGCTTTGATGAGTTTTGGGATGGTCAGTGAGGGTTGTCCCAGCTCTGTACATGACCTGACACAGACAATGCTGCTGAATAATTGTGACCAGCGAATGCCTGAGAAGAAAGGCAGCCTGCCGAGCTCTTATTTGTAACTCTGTGTCTCAGCTGGAATGTTTTCCGCCCCCGTTCAGTGCTCTGCTAATTTCTAGGCTGCTGTGAGGTGGGGACGGCGCAGGGGTCAATCAAATATTCCTATACACATAGAATAATATATAATAACAGCGCCGCTTTACTGTAACATCATCCAGAGATACTATAATCCTATAATAACAGCACTGCTCTACTGTAACATCATCCAGAGATACTATAATCATATAATAACAGCGCTGCTCTACTGTAACATCATCCAGAGATACTATAATCATATAATAACAGCGCTGCTCTACTGTAACATCATCCAGAGATAGTATAATCATATAATAACAGCGCTGCTCTACTGTAACATCATCCAGAGATACTATAATCCTATAATAACAGCGCTGCTCTACTGTAACATCATCCAGAGATACTATAATCATATAATAACAGCGCTGCTCTACTGTAACATCATCCAGAGATACTATAATCATATAATAACAGCGCTGCTCTACTGTAACATCATCCAGAGATACTATAATCATATAATAACAGCGCTGCACTACTGTAACATCATCCAGAGATACTATAATCATATAATAACAGCGCTGCTCTACTGTAACATCATCCAGAGATACTATAATCATATAATAACAGCGCTGCTCTACTGTAACATCATCCAGAGATAGTATAATCATATAATAACAGCGCTGTACTACTGTAACATCATCCAGAGATACTATAATCATATAATAACAGCGCTGCTCTACTGTAACATCATCCAGAGATACTATAATCATATAATAACAGCGCTGCTCTACTGTATATATCAGTAACATCATCCAGAGATACTATAATCATATAATAACACCGCTGCTCTACTGTATATATCAGTAACATCATCCACAGATACTATAATCATATATTAACAGCGCTGCACTACTGTATATATCAGTAACATCATCCAGAGATACTATAATCATATAATAACAGCGCCGCTCTACTGTATATATCAGTAACATCATCCAGAGATACTATAATCATATAATAACACCGCTGCTCTACTGTATATTTCAGTAACATCATCCACAGATACTATAATCATATAATAACAGCGCTGCACTACTGTATATATCAGTAACATCATCCAGAGATACTATAATCATATAATAACAGCGCCGCTCTACTGTATATATCAGTAACATCATCCAGAGATACTATAATCATATTATAACAGCGCTGCACTACTGTATATATCAGTAACATCATCCAGAGATACTATAATCATATAATAACAGCGCTGCTCTACTGTATATATCAGTAACATCATCCACAGATACTATAATCATATATTAACAGCGCTGCACTACTGTATATATCAGTAACATCATCCAGAGATACTATAATCATATAATAACAGCGCTGCTCTACTGTATATATCAGTAACATCATCCAGAGATACTATAATCATATAATAACAGCGCTGCACTACTGTATATATCATTAACATCATCCAGAGATACTATAATCATATAATAACAGCGCTGCACTACTGTATATATCATTAACATCATCCAGAGATACTATAATCATATAATAACAGCGCTGCACTACTGTATATATCATTAACATCATCCAGAGATACTATAATCATATAATAACAGAGCTGCACTACTGTATATATCAGTAACATCATCCAGAGATACTATAATCATATAATAACAGCGCTGCTCTACTGTATATATCTAACATCATCCAGAGATACTATAATCATATAATAACAGCGCTGCTCTACTGTATATATCAGTAACATCATCCATAGATACTATAATCATATAATAACAGCGCTACCCTACTGTATATATCAGTAACATCATCCAGAGATACTATAATCATATAATAACAGCGCTACCCTACTGTATATATCAGTAACATCATCCAGAGATACTATAATCATATAATAACAGCGCTACCCTACTGTATATATCAGTAACATCATCCAGAGATACTATAATCATATAATAACAGCGCTACTCTACTGTATATATCAGTAACATCATCCAGAGATACTATAATCATATAATAACAGCGATGCTCTACTGTATATATCAGTAACATCATCCAGAGATAATATAATCATATAATAACAGCGCTGCTCTACTGTATATATCAGTAACATCATCCAGAGATAATATAATCATATAATAACAGCGCTGCTCTACTGTATATATCAGTAACATCATCCAGAGATACTATAATCATATAATAACAGCGCTGCTCTACTGTAACATCATCCAGAGATACTATAATCATATAATAACAGCGCTGCTCTCCTGTATATATCAGTAACATCATCCACAGATACTATAATCATATAATAACAGCGCTTCTCTACTGTATATATCAGTAACATCATCCACAGATACTATAATCATATAATAACAGCGCTGCTCTACTGTAACATCATCCAGAGATACTATAATCCTATAATAACAGCGCTGCTCTACTGTAACATCATCCAGAGATACTATAATCCTATAATAACAGCGCTGCTCTACTGTAACATCATCCAGAGATACTATAATCATATAATAACAGAGCTGCGCTACTGTATATATCAGTAACATCATCCAGAGATACTATAATCATATAATAACAGCTCTGCTCTACTGTATATATCAGTAACATCATCCACAGATACTATAATCATATAATAACAGCGCTGCGATACTGTATATATCAGTAACATCATCCACAGATACTATAATCATATAATAACAGCGCTGCTTCAATGTATATATCAGTAACATCATCCACAGATACTATAATCATATTATAACAGCGCTGCTCTACTGTATATATCAGTAACATCATCCAGAGATACTATAATCATATTATAACAGCGCTGCTCTACTGTAACATCATCCAGAGATACTATAATCATATAATAACAGCGCCGCTCTACTGTATATATCAGTAACATCATCCACAGATACTATAATCATATAATAACAGCGCTGCTCTACTGTATATATCAGTAACATCATCCACAGATACTATAATCATATAATAACAGAGCTGCGCTACTGTATATATCAGTAACATCCTCCAGAGATACTATAATCATATAATAATAACGCTGCGCTACTGTATATATCAGTAACATCATCCACAGATACTATAATCATATAATAACAGCGCTGCTCTACTGTATATATCAGTAACATCATCCAGAGATACTATAATCATATAATAACAGCGCTACTCTACTGTATATATCAGTAACATCATCCAGAGATACTATAATCATATAATAACAACGCTGCTCTCCTGTATATATCAGTAACATCATCCACAGATACTATAATCATATAATAACAGCGCTGCTCTACTGTATATATCAGTAACATCATCCACAGATACTATAATCATATAATAACAGCGCTGCTCTACTGTATATATCAGTAACATCATCCACAGATACTATAATCATATAATAACAGCGCTGCACTACTGTATATATCAGTAACATCATCCAGAGATACTATAATCATATAATAACAGCGCTGCTCTACTGTATATATCAGTAACATCATCCAGAGATACTATAATCATATAATAACAGAGCTGCGCTACTGTATATATCAGTAACATCATCCAGAGATACTATAATCATATAATAACAGCGCTGCTCTACTGTATATATCAGTAACATCATCCATAGATACTATAATCATATAATAACAGCGCTGCACTACTGTATATATCAGTAACATCATCCAGAGATACTATAATCATATAATAACAGCGCTGCGCTACTGTATATATCAGTAACATCATCCACAGATACTATAATCATATAATAACAGCACTGCACTACTGTATATATCAGTAACATCATCCAGAGATACTATAATCATATAATAACAGCGCTGCTCTACTGTATATATCAGTAACATCATCCAGAGATACTATAATCATATAATAACAGCGCTGCTCTACTGTATATATCAGTAACATCATCTAGAAATACTATAATCATATAATAACAGAGCTGCGCTACTGTATATATCAGTAACATCATCCAGAGATACTATAATCATATAATAACAGCGCTGCTCTACTGTATATATCAGTAACATCATCCAGAGATACTATAATCATATAATAACAGCGCTGCTCTACTGTATATATCAGTAACATCATCCAGAGATACTATAATCATATAATAACAGCGCTGCTCTACTGTATATATCAGTAACATAATCCAGAGATACTATAATCATATAATAACAGCGCTGCTCTACGGTATATATCAGTAACATCATCCAGAGATACTATAATCATATAATAACAGCGCTGCTCTACTGTATATATCAGTAACATCATCCAGAGATACTATAATCATATAATAACAGCGCTGCTCTACTGTATATATCTAACATCATCCAGAGATACTATAATCATATAATAACAGCGCTGCTCTACTGTATATATCAGTAACATCATCCAGAGATACTATAATCATATAATAACAGTGCTGCTCTACTGTATATATCAGTAACATCATCCACAGATACTATAATCATATAATAACAGCGCTGCTCTACTGTATATATCAGTAACATCATCCACAGATACTATAATCATATAATAACAGCGCTGCACTACTGTATATATCAGTAACATCATCCAGAGATACTATAATCATATAATAACAGCGCTACCCTACTGTATATATCAGTAACATCATCCAGAGATACTATAATTATATAATGACAGCGCTACACTACTGTATATATCAGTAACATCATCCAGAGATACTATAATCATATAATGACAGCGCTGCTCTACTGTATATATCAGTAACATCATCCAGAGATACTATAATCATATAATAACAGCGCTGCACTACTGTATATATCAGTAACATCATCCAGAGATACTATAATCATATAATAACAGCGCTGCTCTACTATATATATCAGTAACATCATCCAGAGATACTATAATCATATAATAACAGCGCTGCTCTACTGTATATATCAGTAACATCATCCAGAGATACTATAATCATATAATAACAGCGCTGCTCTACTGTATATATCAGTAACATCATCCAGAGATACTATAATCATATAATAACAGCGCCGCTCTACTGTATATATCAGTAACATCATCCACAGATACTATAATCATATAATAACAGCGCTGCACTACTGTATATATCAGTAACATAATCCAGAGATACTATAATCATATAATAACAGCGCAGCTCTACTGTATATATCTAACATCATCCAGAGATACTATAATCATATAATAACAGCGCTGCTCTACTGTATATATCAGTAACATCATCTAGAGATACTATAATCATATAATAACAGCGCTACCCTACTGTATATATCAGTAACATCATCCAGAGATACTATAATTATATAATGACAGCGCTACACTACTGTATATATCAGTAACATCATCCAGAGATACTATAATCATATAATGACAGCGCTGCTCTACTGTATATATCAGTAACATCATCCAGAGATACTATAATCATATAATAACAGCGCTGCGCTACTGTATATATCAGTAACATCATCCAGAGATACTATAATCATATAATAACAGCGCTGCTCTACGGTATATATCAGTAACATCATCCACAGATACTATAATCATATAATAACAGCGCTGCACTACTGTATATATCAGTAACATCATCCAGAGATACTATAATCATATAATAACATCACTGCTCTACTGTATATATCAGTAACATCATCCAGAGATACTATAATCATATAATAACATCACTGCTCTACTGTATATATCACTAACATCATCCAGAGATACTATAATCATATAATAACAGCGCTGCGCTACTGTATATATCAGTAACATCATCCAGAGATACTATAATCATATAATAACATCACTGCTCTACTGTATATATCACTAACATCATCCAGAGATACTATAATCATATAATAACAGCGCTGCTCTACTGTATATATCAGTAACATCATCCAGAGATACTATAATCATATAATAATAGTGCTGCTCTACGGTATATATCAGTAACATTATCCAGAGATACTATAATCATATAATAACAGCGCTGCTCTACTGTATATATCAGTAACATCATCCAGAGATACTATAATCATATAATAACATCACTGCTCTACTGTATAAATCTAACATCATCCAGAGATACTATAATCATATAATAACAGCGCTGCTCTACTGTATATATCAGTAACATAATCCAGAGATACTATAATCATATAATAACAGAGCTGCACTACTGTATATATCAGTAACATCATCCAGAGATACTATAATCATATAATAACAGCGCTAATCTACTGTATATATCAGTAACATCATCCAGAGATACTATAATCATATAATAACACCGCTGCTCTACTGTATATATCAGTAACATCCTCCAGAAATACTATAATCATATAATAACAGCGCTGCTCTACTGTATATATCAGTAACATCATCCACAGATACTATAATCATATAATAACACTGCTGCTCTACTGTATATATCAGTAACATCATCCAGAGATACTATAATCATATGATAACACTGCTGCTCTACTGTATATATCAGTAACATTATCCAGAGATACTATAATCATATAATAACAGCGCTGCTCTACTGTATATATCAGTAACATCATCCAGAGATACTATAATCATATAATAACATCACTGCTCTACTGTATATATCTAACATCATCCAGAGATACTATAATCATATAATAACATCACTGCTCTACTGTATATATCTAACATCATCCAGAGATACTATAATCATATAATAACAGCGCTGCGCTACTGTATATATCAGTAACAACATCCAGAGATACTATAATCATATAATAACAGCACTGCTCTATTGTATATATCAGTAACATCATCCAGAGATACTATAATCATATAATAACATCGCTGCACTACTGTATATATCAGTAACATCATCCAGAGATACTATAATCATATAATAACAGCGCTGCTCTACTGTATATATCTAACATCATCCAGAGATACTATAATCATATAATAACAGCGCTGCGCTACTGTATATATCAGTAACATCATCCAGAGATACTATAATCATATAATAACAGCGCTGCACTACTGTATATATCAGTAACATCATCCAGAGATACTATAATCATATAATAACAGCGCTGCTCTACTGTATATATCTAACATCATCCAGAGATACTATAATCATATAATAACATTGCTACTCTACTGTATATATCAGTAATATCATCCTTAGATACTATAATCATATAATAACAGCGCTGCTCTACTGTATATATCTAACATCATCCAGAGATACTATAATCATAAAATAACATCACTGCTCTACTGTATATATCATTAACATCATCCAGAGATACTATAATCATATAATAACAGCGCTGCTCTACTGTATATATCAGTAACATCATCCAGAGATACTATAATCATATAATAACAGCGCTGCTCTACTGTATATATCAGTAACATCATCCACAGATACTATAATTATATAATAACAGCGTTGCTCTACTGTATATATCAGTAACATCATCCAGAGATACTATAATCATATAATAACAGCGCTGCTCTACTGTATATATCAGTAACATCATCCACAGATACTATAATCATATAATAACAGCGCTGCTCTACTGTATATATCAGTAACATCATCCACAGATACTATAATCATATAATAACAGCGCTGCACTACTGTATATATCAGTAACATCATCCAGAGATACTATAATCATATTATAACAGCGCTGCTCTAATGTATATATCAGTAACATCATCCAGAGATACTATAATCATATAATAACAGCGCTGCTCTACTGTATATATCAGTAACATCATCCACAGATACTATAATCATATAATAACAGCGCTGCTCTACTGTATATATCAGTAACATCATCCACAGATACTATAATCATATAATAACAGCGCTGCACTACTGTATATATCAGTAACATCATCCAGAGATACTATAATCATATAATAACAGCGCTGCTCTACTGTATATATCAGTAACATCATCCAGAGATACTATAATCATATAATAACAGCGCTACCCTACTGTATATATCAGTAACATCATCCAGAGATACTATAATTATATAATGACAGCGCTACCCTACTGTATATATCAGTAACATCATCCAGAGATACTATAATCATATAATAACAGCGCTGCTCTACGGTATATATCAGTAACATCATCCACAGATACTATAATCATATAATAACAGCGCTGCGCTACTGTATATATCAGTAACATCATCCAGAGATACTATAATCATATAATAACAGCGCTGCTCTACGGTATATATCAGTAACATTATCCAGAGATACTATAATCATATAATAACAGCGCTGCTCTACTGTATATATCAGTGACATCATCCAGAGATACTATAATCATATAATAACAGCGCTGCTCTACTGTATATATCAGTGACATCATCCAGAGATACTATAATCATATAATAACAGCGCTGCTCTACGGTATATATCAGTAACATTATCCAGAGATACTATAATCATATAATAACAGCGCTGCACTACTGTATATATCAGTAACATCATCCAGAGATACTATAATCATATAATAACATCACTGCTCTACTGTATAAATCTAACATCATCCAGAGATACTATAATCATATAATAACAGCGCTGCTCTACTGTATATATCAGTAACATCATCCAGAGATACTATAATTATATAATGACAGCGCTACACTACTGTATATATCAGTAACATCATCCAGAGATACTATAATCATATAATGACAGCGCTGCTCTACTGTATATATCAGTAACATCATCCAGAGATACTATAATCATATAATAACAGCGCTGCGCTACTGTATATATCAGTAACATCATCCAGAGATACTATAATCATATAATAACAGCGCTGCTCTACTGTATATATCAGTAACATCATCCAGAGATACTATAATCATATAATAACAGCGCTGCGCTACTGTATATATCAGTAACATCATCCACAGATACTATAATCATATAATAACAGCGCTGCACTACTGTATATATCAGTAACATCATCCAGAGATACTATAATCATATAATAACAGTGCTGCGCTACTGTATATATCAGTAACATCATCCACAGATACTATAATCATATAATAACAGCGCTGCTCTACTGTATATATCAGTAACATCATCCAGAGATAATATAATCATATAATAACAGCACTGCTCTATTGTATATATCTAACATCATCCAGAGATACTATAATCATATAATAACAGCGCTGCTCTACTGTATATATCAGTAACATCATCCACAGATACTATAATCATATAATAACAGCGCTGCGATACTGTATATATCAGTAACATCATCCAGAGATACTATAATCATATAATAACAGCGCTGCTCTACTGTATATATCAGTAACATCATCCACAGATACTATAATCATATAATAACAGCGCCGCTCTACTGTATATATCAGTAACATCATCCAGAGATACTATAATCATATAATAACAGCGCTGCTCTACTGTATATATCAGTAACATCATCCAGAGATACTATAATCATATAATAACACTGCTGCTCTACTGTATATATCAGTAACATCATCCACAGATACTATAATCATATAATAACAGCGCTGCGATACTGTATATATCAGTAACATCATCCAGAGATACTATAATCATATAATAACAGCGCTGCTCTACTGTATATATCAGTAACATCATCCACAGATACTATAATCATATAATAACAGCGCTGCTCTACTGTATATATCAGTAACATCATCCAGAGATACTATAATCATATAATAACAGCGCTGCACTACTGTATATTTCAGTAACATCATCCAGAGATACTATAATCATATAATAACAGCGCTGCTCTACTGTATATATCAGTAACATCATCCAGAGATACTATAATCATATAATAACAGCGCTACCCTACTGTATATATCAGTAACATCATCCAGAGATACTATAATTATATAATGACAGCGCTACCCTACTGTATATATCAGTAACATCATCCAGAGATACTATAATTATATAATGACAGCGCTACCCTACTGTATATATCAGTAACATCATCCAGAGATACTATAATCATATAATGACAGCGCTGCTCTACTGTATATATCAGTAACATCATCCAGAGATGCTATAATCATATAATAACAGCGCTGCTCTACTGTATATATCAGTAACATGATCCAGAGATACTATAATCATATAATGACAGTGCTGCTCTACTGTATATATCAGTAACATCATCCAGAGATACTATAATCATATAATAACAGCGCTGCTCTACTATTTATAACAGTAACATCATCCAGAATACTATAATCAAATAATGACAGTGCTGCTCTACTGTATATATCAGTAACATCATCCAGAGATACTATAATCATATAATAACAGCGCTGCAATTCTGTATATATCAGTAACATCATCCAGAGATACTATAATCATATAATAACAACGCTGCTCTAATGTATATATCAGTAACATCATCCAGAGATACTATAATCATATAATAACAGCGCTGCTCTACTGTATATCACTAACATCATCCAGAGATACTATAATCATATAATAACAGCGCTGCGCTACTGTATATATCAGTAACATCATCCAGAGATACTATAATCATATAATAACAGCGCTGCTCTACGGTATATATCAGTAACATTATCCAGAGATACTATAATCATATAATAACAGCGCTGCTCTACTGTATATATCAGTAACATCATCCAGAGATACTATAATCATATAATAACATCACTGCTCTACTGTATAAATCTAACATCATCCAGAGATACTATAATCATATAATAACAGCGCTGCTCTACTGTATATATCAGTAACATCATCCAGAGATACTATAATCATATAATAACAGCGCTGCTCTACTTTATATATCAGTAACATCATCCACAGATACTATAATCATATAATAACACTGCTGCTCTACTGTATATATCAGTAACATCATCCATAGATACTATAATCATATAATAACAGCACTGCTCTACTGTATATATCAGTAACATCATCCAGAGATACTATAATCATATAATAACATCACTGCTCTACTGTATATATCAGTAACATCATCCACAGATACTATAATCATATTATAACATCGCTGCTCTACTGTATATATCAGTAACAACATCCAGAGATACTATAATCATATAATAACAGCACTGCTCTATTGTATATATCAGTAACATCATCCACAGATACTATAATCATATAATAACAGCGCTGCTCTACTGTATATATCTAACATCATCCAGAGATACTATAATCATATAATAACAGCGCTGCGCTACTGTATATATCAGTAACATCATCCAGAGATACTATAATCATAAAATAACAGCGCTGCACTACTGTATATATCTAACATCATCCAGAGATACTATAATCATATAATAACATTGCTACTCTACTGTATATATCAGTAACATCATCCAGAGATACTATAATCATATAATAACAGCGCTGCTCTACTGTATATATCAGTAACATCATCCAGAGATAATATAATCATATAATAACAGCGCTGCTCTACTGTATATATCAGTAACATCATCCACAGATACTATAATCATATAATAACACCGCTGCTCTACTGTATATATCTAACATCATCCAGAGATACTATAATCATATAATAACATCACTGCTCTACTGTATATATCAGTAACATCATCCAGAGATACTATAATCATATAATATCAGCGCTACTCTACTGTATATATCAGTAACATCATCCACAGATACTATAATCATATAATAACAGCGCTGCTCTACTGTATATATCTAACATCATCCAGAGATACTATAATCATATAATAACATCACTGCTCTACTGTATATATCAGTAACATCATCCAGAGATACTATAATCATATAATATCAGCGCTACTCTACTGTATATATCAGTAACATCATCCAGAGATAATATAATCATATAATAACAGCGCTGCTCTACTGTATATATCAGTAACATCATCCAGATATACTATAATCATATAATAACAGCGCTGCTCTACTGTATATATCAGTAACATCATCCAGAGATACTATAATCATATAATAACAGCGCTGCACTACTGTATATATCAGTAACATCATCCAGAGATACTATAATCATATAATAACAGCGCTGCTCTACTGTATATATCAGTAACATCATCCAGAGATACTATAATCATATAATAACACAGCTGCTCTACTGTATATATCAGTAACATCATCCAGAGATACTATAATCATATAATAACAGCGCTGCTCTACTGTATATATCAGTAACATCATCCAGAGATACTATAATCATATAATAACAGCGCTGCACTACTGTATATATCAGTAACATCATCCAGAGATACTATAATCATATAATAACAGCGCTGCTCTACTGTATATATCAGTAACATCATCCAGAGATACTATAATCATATAATAACAGCGCTGCACTACTGTATATATCAGTAACATCATCCAGAGATACTATAATCATATAATAACAGCGCTAATCTACTGTATATATCAGTAACATCATCCAGAGATAATATAATCATATAATAACAGCGCTGCTCTACTGTATATATCAGTAACATCATCCACAGATACTATAATCATATAATAACAGCGCTGCTCTACTGTATATATCAGTAACATCATCCAGAGATACTATAATCATATAATAACAGCGCTGCTCTACTGTATATATCAGTAACATCATCCAGAGATACTATAATCATATAATAACACAGCTGCTCTACTGTATATATCAGTAACATTATCCAGCGATACTATAATCATATAATAACAGCACTGCTCTACTGTATATATCAGTAACATCATCCACAGATACTATAATCATATAATAACAGCGCTGCACTACTGTATATATCAGTAACATCATCCACAGATACTATAATCATATAATAACAGCGCCGCTCTACTGTATATATCAGTAACATCATCCAGAGATACTATAATCATATAATAACAGCGCTAATCTACTGTATATATCAGTAACATCATCCAGAGATAATATAATCATATAATAACAGCGCTGCTCTACTGTATATATCAGTAACATCATCCAGAGATACTATAATCATATAATAACAGCGCTGCTCTACTGTATATATCAGTAACATCATCCAGAGATACTATAATCATATAATAACAGCGCTACCCTACTGTATATATCAGTAACATCATCCAGAGATACTATAATCATATAATAACAGCGCTACCCTACTGTATATATCAGTAACATCATCCAGAGATACTATAATTATATAATGACAGCGCTACCCTACTGTATATATCAGTAACATCATCCAGAGATACTATAATCATATAATAACAGCGCTGCTCTACTGTATATATCAGTAACATCATCCAGAGATGCAATAATCATATAATAACAGCGCTGCTCTACTGTATATATCAGTAACATGATCCAGAGATACTATAATCATATAATGACAGTGCTGCTCTACTGTATATATCAGTAACATCATCCAGAGATACTATAATCATATAATAACAACGCTGCTCTACTGTATATATCAGTAAAATCATCCAGAGATACTATAATCATATAATAACAGCGCTGCTCTACTGTATATCACTAACATCATCCAGAGATACTATAATCATATAATAACAGCGCTGCGCTACTGTATATATCAGTAACATCATCCAGAGATACTATAATCATATAATAACAGCGCTGCTCTACGGTATATATCAGTAACATTATCCAGAGATACTATAATCATATAATAACAGCGCTGCTCTACTGTATATATCAGTAACATCATCCAGAGATACTATAATCATATAATAACATCACTGCTCTACTGTATAAATCTAACATCATCCAGAGATACTATAATCATATAATAACAGCGCTGCTCTACTGTATATATCAGTAACATCATCCAGAGATACTATAATCATATAATAACAGCGCTGCTCTACTGTATATATCAGTAACATCATCCAGAGATACTATAATCATATAATAACAGCGCTGCTCTACTGTATATATCAGTAACATCATCCACAGATACTATAATCATATAATAACACTGCTGCTCTACTGTATATATATCAGTAACATCATCCATAGATACTATAATCATATAATAACAGCACTGCTCTACTGTATATATCAGTAACATCATCCAGAGATACTATAATCATATAATAACAGCGCTGCTCTACTGTATATATCAGTAACATCATCCAGAGATACTATAATCATATAATAACAGCGCTGCTCTACTGTATATATCAGTAACATCATCCAGAGATACTATAATCATATAATAACAGCACTGCTCTATTGTATATATCAGTAACATCATCCAGAGATACTATAATAATATAATAACATCACTGCTCTACTGTATATATCTAACATCATCCAGAGATACTATAATCATATAATAACAGCGCTGCGCTACTGTTTATATCAGTAACATCATCCAGAGATACTATAATCATATAATAACAGCGCTGCACTACTGTATATATCTAACATCATCCAGAGATACTATAATCATATAATAACATTGCTACTCTACTGTATATATCAGTAATATCATCCATAGATACTATAATCATATAATAACAGCGCTGCTCTACTGTATATATCTAACATCATCCAGAGATACTATAATCATATAATAACATCACTGCTCTACTGTATATATCAGTAACATCATCCAGAGATACTATAATCATATAATAACAGCGCTGCTCTACTGTATATATCAGTAACATCATCCAGAGATAATATAATCATATAATAACAGCGCTGCTCTACTGTATATATCAGTAACATCATCCACAGATACTATAATCATATAATAATAGCGCTGCTCTACTGTATATATCTAACATCATCCAGAGATACTATAATCATATAATAACATCACTGCTCTACTGTATATATCAGTAACATCATCCACAGATACTATAATCATATAATAATAGCGCTGCTCTACTGTATATATCAGTAACATCATCCAGAGATACTATAATCATATAATATCAGCGCTACTCTACTGTATATATCAGTAACATCATCCAGAGATAATATAATCATATAATAACAGCGCTGCTCTACTGTATATATCAGTAACATCATCCAGAGATACTATAATCATATAATAACAGCGCTGCTCTACTGTATATATCAGTAACATCATCCAGATATACTATAATCATATAATAACAGCGCTGCTCTACTGTATATATCAGTAACATCATCCAGAGATACTATAATCATATAATAACACAGCTGCTCTACTGTATATATCAGTAACATTATCCAGCGATACTATAATCATATAATAACAGCGCTGCTCTACTGTATATATCAGTAACAACATCCAGATATACTATAATCATATAATAACAGCGCTGCTCTACTGTATATATCAGTAACATCATCCAGAGATACTATAATCATATAATAACAGCGCTGCTCTACTGTATATATCAGTAACATCATCCACAGATACTATAATCATATAATAACAGCGCTGCACTACTGTATATATCAGTAACATCATCCACAGATACTATAATCATATAATAACAGCGCCGCTCTACTGTATATATCAGTAACATCATCCAGAGATACTATAATCATATAATAACAGCGCTACTCTACTGTATATATCAGTAACATCATCCAGAGATAATATAATCATATAATAACAGCGCTGCTCTACTGTATATATCAGTAACATCATCCAGAGATACTATAATCATATAATAACAGCGCTGCTCTACTGTATATATCAGTAACATCATCCAGAGATAATATAATCATATAATAACAGCGCTGCTCTACTGTATATTTCAGTAACATCATCCACAGATACTATAATCATATAATAACAGCGCTGCTCTACTGTATATATCAGTAACATCATCCACAGATACTATAATCATATAATAACAGCGCCGCTCTACTGTATATATCAGTAACATCATCCATAGATACTATAATCATATAATAACAGCGCTGCTCTACTGTATATATCAGTAACATCATCCACAGATACTATAATCATATAATAACAGCGCTGCACTACTGTATATATCAGTAACATCATCCACAGATACTATAATCATATAATAACAGCGCTACTCTACGTATATATCTAACATCATCCAGAGATACTATAATCATATAATAACAGCGCTGCACTACTGTATATATCAGTAACATCATCCACAGATACTATAATCATATAATAACAGCGCTACTCTACTGTATATATCAGTAACATCATCCAGAGATACTATAATCATATAATAACAGCGCTGCTCTACTGTATATATCAGTAACATCCTCCAGAGATACTATAATCATATAATAACAGCGCTGCTCTACTGTATATATCAGTAACATCATCCAGAGATACTATAATCATACAATAACAGCGCTGCACTACTGTATATATCAGTAACATCATCCATAGATACTATAATCATATAATAACAGCGCTGCTCTACTGTATATATTAGTAACATCATCCAGAGATACTATAATCATATAATAACAGCGCTGCTCTACTATATATATCAGTAACATCATCCAGAGATACTATAATCATATAATAACAGCGCTGCTCTACTGTATATATCAGTAACATCATCCACAGATACTATAATCATATAATAACAGCGCTGCACTACTGTATATATCAGTAACATCATCCAGAGATACTATAATCATATAATAACAGCGCTGCTCTACTGTATATATCAGTAACATCATCCACAGATACTATAATCATATAATAACAGCGCTGCTCTACTGTATATATCAGTAACATCATCCATAGATACTATAATCATATAATAACAGCGCTACTCTACTGTATATATCAGTAACATCATCCAGAGATACTATAATCATATAATTAACAGCGCTGCTCTACTGTATATATCAGTAACATCATCCAGAGATACTATAATCATATTATAACAGCGCTGCTCTACTGTATATATCAGTAACATCATCCAGAGATACTATAATCATATAATAACAGCGCTACCCTACTGTATATATCAGTAACATCATCCAGAGATACTATAATTATATAATGACAGCGCTACCCTACTGTATATATCAGTAACATCATCCAGAGATACTATAATTATATAATGACAGCGCTACCCTACTGTATATATCAGTAACATCATCCAGAGATACTATAATTATATAATGACAGCGCTGCTCTACTGTATATATCAGTAACATCATCCAGAGATGCTATAATCATATAATAACAGCGCTGCTCTACTGTATATATCAGTAACATGATCCAGAGATACTATAATCATATAATGACAGTGCTGCTCTAATGTATATATCAGTGACATCATCCAGAGATACTATAATCATATAATAACAGTGCTGCACTACTGTATATATCAGTAACATCATCCAGAGATACTATAATCATATAATAACAGCGCTGCTCTACTTTATATATCAGTAACATCATCCAGAGATACTATAATCATATTATAACAGCGCTGCTCTAATGTATATATCAGTGACATCATCCAGAGATACTATAATCATATAATAACAGCGCTGCTCTACTGTATATATCAGTAACATCATCCATAGATACTATAATCATATAATAACAGCGCCGCTCTACTGTATATATCAGTAACATCATCCAGAGATACTATAATCATATAATAACAGCGCTGCTCTACTTTATATATCAGTAACATCATATACATATACTATAATCATATAATAACAGCGCTGCTCTACTGTATAAAATTAGGGGGAGGAGGGGGGGGGTTGATCCCCTGCTGATTTTGATTGTTTGTCCACTGACAAGGAAATGACCAGTCTATAATTTTAATGGTCGTGTATTTTAACAGTGAGGGCAAAATAAAAAATAAAAAAAACAACAAGTAAAGCACATGTTAAAAAAGTTATAAATTGATTTGCAGGTCAATAAAGGAAATAAGTATTTGACCCCTTCGTCTTAGTACTTGGTGGCAAAACCCTTGTTGGCAATCACAGAGGTCAGACGTGTCTTGTAGTTGACCACCAGGTTTGCACACATCTCAGGAGGGATTTTGTCCCACTCCTCCTTGTAGATCCTCTCCAAGTCATTAAGGATTTGAGGCTGATGTTTGGCAACTCGAACTTTCAGCTCCCTCTACAGATTTTCTATGGGATTAAGGTCTGGAGACTGGCTAGTCCACTGCATGACCTTAATGTGTTTCTTCTTGAGCCACTCCTTTGTTGCCTTGGCTGTGTGCTTTGGGTCATATTCATGCTGGAATACCCATCCTCAACCCGTTTTCAATGCCCTGGCTGAGGGAACGAGGTTCTCACCCAAGATTTGACGGTACATAGCCTCGTCCATCGTTCCTTTGATACGGTGCATTTGTCCTCTCCCCTTAGCAGAAAAACACTCCCAAAGCATAATGTTTCCACCTCCATGTTTGACGCTGGGGATGGTGTTCTTGGTGGGTTTGTAACGGATACTACTGGCACCCCGACCGGGTACCTCCGTTGATGGACGCGTCCTAGTTTGCGTCGAGGCCTACAAGCACTGCACCGGACACCAAAACCACCACAGACTCCAAGGATAGTACATCAGGAACAAGCGTTCAGTAGTTACAGCTCAAGGGAGTTTGCAAAAGCATAGCAATCCCCAGTATGATAGCGATCCCCTCCAATAACGAGACGAGACTACGTTTTGAAGGGTCAAGTAGAACTATTCTTTAATGACAGGGGATCTCCTTTTATGCAATGGTGCCCTCTGAAGGGCTACACCCACATAATTATCACAGCCAATTAGATACATGGTTCAACCCCCATGTCTCCTCCCCTCAGATAACAGGTAACACAATTAAAACAGACACAATTTTAACCACATTCTGGATGTACCCCCAAAACAGGGGGTACACCTTTAAGTCCAGCACCGTTCAATATCTCTCACCCAGGGGAACACCATATTAAAAAATGGCATGAATCAGACCAGGGGTTCAAAAGTTAGGAAAAGTATGTTTTTCACATAACACACAGATATTTCACATATCCCCCACACAATACACATATAGGACAATAGGTGTGGTCACCCCTCCCTGAGGCAACTTGATATAATCAGATAATGATTAAATCAGCCTTCTTTGTTCTTATCTGAGAATGAAAACAATTTATACAATCGACTCCCTTATCTCTTGAGTCTCTGTAATAGGATTATCTATTAGCCTAGGTCTGCAAAAGTCTGGCTAATATTCTGCAGAGCATAAACCAACATACATATAGTAGGATCATATTTTAACCATAATAATCATAAAACAGGGTAAAACAGTGATGGGTTCCGCTACACACCTCCCCCGTGACCATAAGCCGGCATACACGGTCTGATCCCAACAGGCCTGGGGATGTCCGGACAAAAGTATTTGTTGGTCAATTCTCTAGTTTGACAACCCATCAGCATTACTGCAATTCACATTGACTCACATTTCACATATCCCCAGATAGCTGGGATCTGAGCGCACAAAACTACCAAATAGCGCTCAGATCCTCTTCACACAGTTCAATTGCTATGTAGCTAAAGTCTTTCCCATAGTCTTTCATTATATGAATGGGCTCCATGGCATAGCTATCTGGGGTATCACCGCTCCCACAGGGCAAGTACCGAATGACCCCCCTGTATGTAAAGGGCCAGAATGAGTGACATACACTCTGGTATGGCCGAATACTGTGTTTGAAGGGCAATATGTCCCAGGGCCATAGTCGCAGGGCAGGAGGCTGGCAAACAGTCCTCTCCAAGACAAAGTGGCGAAGGGCACTTCGTCACACATCTCCCCTTTGGGGGGAAGTCTAACCGGGCACCTGACCTTCTGCCGGTCAGTGCCTCCGTTAGCGGATCCACCAACCCACAATAAACCAGTGCTAGAGCAGCCCCCCCACAACAACAAAGTGCAAGAGCAGCCCCCCCACAACAACAAAGTGCAAGAGCAGCCCACCCACAACAAACCGTTACTGCAACTGGATATTTCGCTGTGGTGATGGGGCAACACGCTGAGGGGACTTGAGGGGCAGAGGCCAGCTGTAACGGAACCCATCACTGTTTTACCCTGTGTTATGGTTATTTAATTATTACGGTTAAAATATGATCACATTGCTATACTGTAGATATGTTGGTTTATGCTCTGCAGGATATTAGCTCAGACCATTGCAGACACCTAGCATAATACATAATCCTATTAGGGTCTCCTAGAGGCAGGAGAGCCCTATTGTGTAAAGTGTTCACATTGTGAAAGATGGAACAAAGAGAAGCATTATCTTATCAATGTCTGTTATTGTATCAAAGTAGCCGGCTAGTCCCTGGGAGGTGTGACCACACCTATTGTTTCTCTATGTACATTGTGTGGCTAAATATGGGCATGTGTATTACCCGTGGAAAGAGGTGTATATATATTTCTGCATATAACAAAATAAAGTCAGTATTCTTTGACTCCCAAGAAAGTGTCGTCCAATATGGGTGGTCTGGGCTTCTGAGACTGCGCGGGGTGCTTCTATATGGATATTTAATGCTTAACCTGACTTTCCCTCTGGAACTCTTGGATGGGATTATACCAACTTCACTTTTACACAGCAGCTTGCCAGGGAAAAGGACGTCTCCAACGGCTGGTACCCTCTCACTACTGGGGTAGCCGTTACATTGGTTGGCAGCGGTGGGATGGTCCTTTTCAACCCCAACGCAAGTGCTGAATGGAATTCCAGTATGCCAAACTGAAAAGACCCACACTAAAGGATCTCTTGGAAACCAGAGGAAGGAGTGCCAACAACCGACCACGGAGAGAGCTGATAGCTGACCTACTGGAGCTGGACGAGATGGATCGATCCATGGAGGTCGTGGACCAACCTACCCCTGTCAGCGAGGAGGAGGAAATTACAAACCTGGTTCAGCGGAGATTATCCATGTACCCAGCAACATCCGTGGAGCTAATAGATCAGCTGTTCCGGGAAGCAAGAACGGAGATACAAAATAGGAGGGGGCACGAACATGAACTGGCAAGAGCTAGACAACCCCTGGCACATACAGTTCATACTCCCCCACCCGCTGCTACAGGGCAGAAAATACCCTTCACTGCCTTCAAAGCGTTTGTTGAAAGTGAGGAAGAAATTGATGGATATTTGGCTGACTTCGAGAGGCAGTGCTTACTACACCAAATACCACCAGACCAATGGGTCACTATTTTGGCTGGAAAGCTATCAGGAAAAGCAAATGAGGCTTTTCGGGCGCTTACTGAGGAAGATATTGCGCAGTATCGCCGGGTGAAGGCTGCACTGCTCACCAGATATGCCGTCACCCCGGAAACATATCGCCGTCGCTTCAGGGAGTCTAAAAAGAAGGCTGCAGACTCCCACATGGAATGGGCCAGCAATATACAAAGGGTGGCATCACATTGGGTGCGAGGGTGCAATGCCAACACAGGAGAGGAAGTACTACAGCTATTCCTGATGGAACATTTCTTCCAAGATCTGGCGGCAGACATACAGGATTGGGTGAGAGATCGTCGCCCTGCTAACTTAACCAAGGCAGCACGGCTAGCGGACGAATACGCAGAGTCCAGAAAGGTGAGCCAAGGGTCCACACGACCAACGTCTAGAGCAGAGCCACGCACTTCAATACCCGCTGCACGCACAGAATTTCGGGCCCCAGTACCCCCAGGACTGCCACGGCCTCAGGGGTCTAACCACCAACCCCGGGATTCTTACAAAATGACGTGCCATCGCTGCAGCAACACAGGGCATATTGCCCGTTATTGCCCTTTGAGATCAGCCAATAACAAATGGAGGCGCACAACACCCCACACAGAGACCCCGCCATCACGTCCCTCTGCTGCTCACTGCCTGAAAATCAAAGGTAGCCCTGAGGAGTGTTTGGGAATCTTGTATGAGGCCAACCCCGTACAGGCTGCCTCCCCGGATAACCGCCAGCATCACCGCCAAGAGGTGCGTGTGAATGGACAGATAGCACAAGGCTTAAGAGACACTGGCGCTACCATCACTTTGGTGCAGAAACATCTCGTGAAACCAGAACATGTATCTAATCGTACCGTTGCTGTTCGTGTCGCAGGGGGGGCTGTTTTTCGCTTACCCACCGCCCGGGTACACTTGGACTGGGGAGTCGGGTCGGGAAAGACCACAGTAGGCATCATGGATAATTTACCTGCTGAGGTTGTGCTGGGCAACGATATTGGCCCTCTAGCCTCAGCCTTTTTACCCACGACTGCTGCTGCTTGTCCCGTGACCACCCGCTCACAGACCCGTACCGAGAACGTTCCTACAAGAGGTCGGGTCAGGTAAGACACAAGCAGACAATTAGCACTACCACCACAGAGAGACTCATAGCGTGGGACACCCCCGAAGAGCTTGTGAGGGAAACTAGACAGGACCCCACCCTCAAAAAGTACCGAGCATTAGCCGACGATAGAGGGGATGAGCGGGAACGTTTTATATGGAAAGGGGTTTCTATGGGACAGAGATTGTGGCCCACCTTTTGGACACTGGGATCCTGGACTGTTGAGATGGGATCCTGGATTTTTTTGGGTGGGTGTACAGGGGGAGAACAGTGGGCCCTGTACAAGAGGGGCCCAACTACGAGCTGGGGGAGGAATGTACTCTGCAACTTGGGACGGTTTTGCTAAAGGACTTCAGTTCATTTGGAAGGCTGATGTTTTTCTGCCTCATTATTTAATTGTCTGAAACCAGTTTGTAAAATGTATTTTCCCTCTCCTTGAAATGTTTATTGCTGTGAATGCTGTATGAAGTGTGCGTTTGTTTTGTTCTTGAAATGTGAGTAAATGTGAATTGCAGTAATGCTGATGGGTTGTCAAACTGTAGAAGTGACCAACAAATCGTTTTGTCCGGACATCCCCAGGCCGATCCGTTGGGATCAGACCGTGTATGCCGGCTTATGGTCACGGGGGAGGTGTGTAACGGAAACCATCACTGTTTTACTCTGTGTTATGGTTATTTAATTATTATGGTTAAAATATGATCACATTGCTATACTGTAGATATGTTGGTTTATGCTCTGCAGGATATTAGCTCAGACCATTGCAGACACCTAGCATAATACATAATCCTATTAGGGTCTCCTAGAGGCAGGAGAGCCCTATTGTGTAAAGTGTTCACATTGTGAAAGATGGAACAAAGAGAAGCATTATCTTATCAATGTCTGTTATTGTATCAAAGTAGCCGGCTAGTCCCTGGGAGGTGTGACCACACCTATTGTTTCTCTATGTACATTGTGTGGCTAAATATGGGCATGTGTATTACCCGTGGAAAGAGGTGTATATATATTTCTGCATATAACAAAATAAAGTCAGTATTCTTTGACTCCCAAGAAAGTGTCGTCCAATATGGGTGGTCTGGGCTTCTGAGACTGCGCAGTGCTTCTATATGGATATTTAATGCTTAACCTGACTTTCCCTCTGGAACTCTTGGATGGGATTATACCAACTTCACTTTTACACAGCAGCTTGCCAGGGAAAAGGACGTCTCCAACGGCTGGTACCCTCTCACTACTGGGGTAGCCGTTACACCAGCGGCACTCTGCCCTGATGCCAGCTCTTCTGCTGGTATAACCTGCAGGACATCCTGCTCTGTACAAGGAACAAAGGGAGAGCAGAGGCCGACTGCATTCTGCCCCGCTGTCAGCTCTTCTGCTGGGGTACTTGGGACATATTCCGACTCAGATGCCAGGGAAACGTGGGGGTCAGTGGGGGTTACCATTTCCTCTGTTAACCCTGGGGCCACATTAGAAGATAGCTGGGGAAGGGAATTTGTACTTACCCCCTCCTCCGGTTGTCCCAGTGATGGTAGTTGGGGATCTGGACAGGCTGTGGGCGCAGAGACCACGGTCCCCTCTGCGCCGTCTGGGAGATTGATGTCTCCCCTTATCAGGGTAAACTGTCGCTGGGGCGGAAGGACGACACCTTCTGCCCCATGTGGTTCACACTGCCGCTGGGGGGGAAGGACGACACCTTCTGCCCCCTGGGGTTCACACTGCCGCTGGGGGGGAAGGACGACATCTTCTGCCCCCTGGGGTTCACACTGCTGCTGGGGGGGAAGGACGACACCTTCTGCCCCCTGGGGTTCACACTGCCGCTGGGGGGGAAGGACGACACCTTCTGCCCCCTGGGGTTCACACTGCCGCTGGGGGGGGAGGACGACACCTTCTGCCCCCTGGGGTTCACACTGCCGCTGGGGGGGAGGACGACACCTTCTGCCCCCTGTAGGGCCGGTAGAGAGACCTCGGTCCCATCTCTACCTGCCATCTGGAGGTCATCCCAGGACCAGTCAATGAAGTCTGGTTCTGCTTGTCGAGTATGCACGAAGCTGAGCAAGTATTGGTAGTCCTGCTCCAGCTCCCACTCTCTCGTTACCAGGTGGGTCACGTCTTTGCTCACCTCGCCTTCGTCATCCCAGACATACATGCCCATCCGGTAGTCGTAGATGTCCCAAAACCTAGACCCCTCTGTGCTGCCAAGATCAATATCGTCCTCCAAGGCATCCCATAATAATCCCGGGCCATCATAATCATTCCCCTCCGGTAAGTCGTGTTCAGACGTCCAGGGGGTAAGTCGAACGGTATGCCACCAGAGGGCCTGGTATGCGTTGTCTAGCCAGAGCTCTCGCCATACCAGGGTCTCTAGTCTTGTCACCCACTCATCCAGGGGCTGCTCTCCCAATAGATACATCCGCATCGCCACACGCTTCTGTAGCTGCTGTTCATCACTGGGGAGACTCTCACCTCGCCGCCATTGGGCATCTTCCAGGGCATCATACCAGAGTTCCTTTCTGTCTGCATCCCTGTAGTCCGCGGCCGCCTCCTCCTCCTCATCATGAAACGCTGTCTGAAAACTAGCCGGTTCCATCCTGCTGTAGCCAGGGGCGCTGTACGGATACTAGCGTTGCCCTCAATTTGTAACTCCAAACGTTACCGTTGTCTCCGTGCCGCTTTTCCTCTTACTAGGACGCCATCACACCACTGCCAGCCAATGTAACGGATACTACTGGCACCCCGACCGGGTACCTCCGTTGATGGACGCGTCCTAGTTTGCGTCGAGGCCTACAAGCACTGCACCGGACACCAAAACCACCACAGACTCCAAGGATAGTACATCAGGAACAAGCGTTCAGTAGTTACAGCTCAAGGGAGTATGCAAAAGCATAGCAATCCCCAGTATGATAGCGATCCCCTCCAATAACGATACAAGACTACGTTTTGAAGGGTCAAGTAGAACTATTCTTTAATGACAGGGGATCTCCTTTTATGCAATGGTGCCCTCTGAAGGGCTACACCCACATGTAACGGAGCTGGAAAACGCAGTCCAATATCTCCGCTGGTATACGGTAAAATACCCAAGAGGCACTACAGTTTCACCATTCCCGACCTCCCATATTGGACGACACACAATTTGGGAGTCAAATGAATACTGACTTTATTTTGTTATTGCAGAAATATTTATACACATCTCTTCCCACAGGCAATACACATGCCCATATTTGGCCGCACAATACACATAAAGAGAACAATAGGTGGGTCACACCTCCCTGGCAACTTTGATACAATCAGACATTGATTCAATTACACTTCTCTGTTCCTATCTGAGAATGAAAACACTGTATACAATAGACTTCCTTTATCTTATGCGGAGTCGCTGTAACAGGATTATCTCCCATGCCAAGTAGCTGCAAATGTCTGGGACAATATTCTGCAGAGCATCAACCAACATACATATAGTAGGATCATATTTTAACCATAATAATCATAAAACAGGGTAAAACAGTGATGGGTTCCGCTACACACCTCCCCCGTGACCATAAGCCGGCATACACGGTCTGATCCCAACGGATCGGCCTGGGGATGTCCGGACAAAAGTATTTGTTGGTCAATTCTCTAGTTTGACAACCCATCAGCATTACTGCAATTCACATTTACTCACATTTCCCATATCCCCAGATAGCTGGGATCTGTGCGCACAAAACTACCGAATAGCGCTCAGATCCTCTTCACACAGTTCAATTGCCAGGTAGCTAAAGTCTTTCCCATAGTCTTTCATTATATGAATGGGCTTCATGACACAGTTATCTGGGGTATCATGGTTCACACAGGGCAAGTACCGAATGACCCCCCTGTATGTAAAGGGCCAGAATGAGTGACATACACTCTGGTATGGCCGAACACTGGTTCCAAAGGGCAATATGTACCAGGGCCATAGTCGCAGGGCAGGAGGCTGGCAAACAGTCCTCTCCAAGCCAAAGTGGCGAAGGGCACTTCGTCACACATCTCCCCTTTGGGGGGAAGTCTAAACAGGCACCTGGATATTTCGCTGGGGTGATGGTGCAACACGCTGAGGGGACTTGAGGGGCAGAGGCCAGCGGCACTCTGTCCTGATGCCAGCTCTTCTGCTGGTATAACCTGCAGGACCTCCTGCTCTGTACAAGGGACAAAGGGAGGACAGAGGCCGACTGCACTCTGCCCCACTGTCAGCTCTTCTGCTGGGGTACAGGGGACATATTCCGGCTCAGTAGCCAGGGAAACGTGGGGGTCAGTGGGGGTTAACATTTCCTCTGTTAACCCTGGGGCCACATTAGAAGTTAGCTGGGGAGGGGAATTTGTACTTACCCCCTCCTCCGGTTGTCCCAGTGAGGGTAGTTGGGGATCTGGACAGGCTGCTGGGGGCGCAGAGCCCACGGTCCCATCTGCGCCGTCTGGGAGATTGGTGTCTCCCCTGGTTAGGGTAAACTGTCGCTGGGGGGGAAGGACGACACCTTTGGCCCCCTGGGGTACCCACTGCCGCTGTGGAGGAAGGTCGACACCTTCTGCTCTCTGGGGTACACCCTGCCGCTGGGGGGGAAGGACGACACCTTCTGCCCCCTGGGGTTCACACTGCCGCTGAGGGGGAAGGACGACACCTTCCGCCCCCTGGGGTTCACACTGCCGCTGGGGGGAAAGGACGACACCTTCTGCCCCCTGGGGTTCACACTGCCGCTGGGGAGGAAGGACGGCCCCTTCTGCTCCCTGGGGTACACACTGCCGCTGGGGGGGAAGGACGACACCTTCGGCCCCCTGGGGTACACACTGTCGCTGGGGAGGAAGGACGACACCTTCAGCTCCCTGGGGTACACACTGCCGCTGGGGAGGAAGGACGATACCTTCGGCCCCCTGGGGTACACACTGCCGCTGGGGAGGAAGGACGACACCTTCAGCTCCCTGGGGTACACACTGCCGCTGGGGAGGAAGGACGACATCTTCAGCTCCTTGGGGTAAACACTGCGGCTGGGGAGGAAGGACGACACCTTCGGTTCCCTGGGGAACACACTGCCGCTGGGGGGGAAGGACGACACCTTCGGCCCCCTGGGGTACACACTGCTGCTGGGGAGGAAGGACGACACCTTCAGCTCCCTGGGGTACACACTGCCGCTGGGGAGGAAGGACGCCACCTTCAGCTCCCTGGGGTACACACTGCCGCTGGGGGGGAAGGACGACACCTTCTGCCCCCTGGGGTACACACTGCCGCTGGGGGGGGGGGGATTAGTTGGAGTATTCCACGTGGAGCGGTTTCTGTTTCTGGGACAGTCTCTCTGCATGTGACCCTGCTGGTTACACGTGTGGCACCTGATGTACCGTGGAGGGGTTTGGTAGTTCCCACCACCCGGACGCAGTGCTGGGGGGGGTTAATGGTCGGAGGTGGGTTAGCAGCTCCCAAGATGGACCGCTCCCGTGTCCGCTGCTTTTCCATTATGGATTTGTGGACATCTGTCATTAACCATTCCAAGGTTTTCATGGGAAGCGTACCTGGGAAAAAGGCCAGTCTGCTTTGGAGTTCTCTTTGAAACTCCGTCTGTGGGGTAATAAGAGGTACTGTAACCATGAGTTCCTTTCTGTCTGCATCCCTGTAGTCCGCGGCCGCCTCCTCCTCCTCCTCATGATGGAACGCTGTCTGAAAACTAGCCGGTTCCATCCTGCTGTAGCCAGGGGCGCTGTACGGATACTAGCATTGCCCTCAATTTGTACTCCACGGAATGGTGTCTCCTGTAGCTGTCCTTCTGACCGTGGGAACAATTCCGCCACTTGCCAACAAATGTAACGGAGCTGGAAAACGCAGTCCAATATCTCCGCTGGTATACGGTAAAATACCCAAGAGGCACTACAGTTTCACCATTCCCGACCTCCCATATTGGACGACACACAATTTGGGAGTCAAATGAATACTGACTTTATTTTGTTATTGCAGAAATATTTATACACATCTCTTCCCACAGGCAATACACATGCCCATATTTGGCCGCACAATACACATAAAGAGAACAATAGGTGGGTCACACCTCCCTGGCAACTTTGATACAATCAGACATTGATTCAATTACACTTCTCTGTTCCTATCTGAGAATGAAAACACTGTATACAATAGACTTCCTTTATCTTATGCGGAGTCGCTGTAACAGGATTATCTCCCATGCCAAGTAGCTGCAAATGTCTGGGACAATATTCTGCAGAGCATCAACCAACATACATATAGTAGGATCATATTTTAACCATAATAATCATAAAACAGGGTAAAACAGTGATGGGTTCCGCTACACCACATAATTATCACAGCCAATTAGATACATGGTTCAACCCCCACGTCTCCTCCCCTCAGATAACAGGTAACACAATTAAAACAGTCACAATTTTAACCACATTCTGGATGTACCCCAAAAACAGGGGGTACACCTTTAAGTCCAGCACCGTTCAATATCTCTCACCCAGGGGAACACCATATTAAAAAATGGCATGAATCAGACCAGGGGTTCAAAAGTTAGTAAAAGTATGTTTTTCACATAACACACAGATATTTCACATATCCCCCACACAATACACATATAGGACAATAGGTGTGGTCACCCCTCCCTGAGGCAACTTGATATAATCAGACAATGATTAAATAAGCCTTCTTTGTTCTTATCTGAGAATGAAAACAATTTATACAATCGACTCCCTTATCTCTTGAGTCTCTGTAATAGGATTATCTATTAGCCTAGGTCTGCAAACGTCTGGCTAATATTCTGCAGAGCATAAACCAACATACATATAGTAGGATCATATTTTAACCATAATAATCATAAAACAGGGTAACACAGTGATGGGTTCCGTTACACACCTCCCCCGTGACCATAAGCCGGCATACACGGTCTGATCCCAACGGATCGGCCTGGGGATGTCCGGACAAAATTATTTGTTGGTCAATTCTCTAGTTTGACAACCCATCAGCATTACTGCAATTCACATTGACTCACATTTCACATATCCCCAGATAGCTGGGATCTGAGCGCACAAAACTCCGAATAGCGCTCAGATCCTCTTCACACAGTTCAATTGCCATGTAGCTAAAGTCTTTCCCATAGTCTTTCATTATATGAATGGGCTCCATGGCATAGCTATCTGGGGTATCACCGCTCCCACAGGGCAAGTACCGAATGACCCCCCTGTATGTAAAGGGCCAGAATGAGTGACATACACTCTGGTATGGCCGAATACTGTGTTTGAAGGGCAATATGTCCCAGGGCCATAGTCGCAGGGCAGGAGGCTAGCAAACAGTCCTCTCCAAGACAAAGTGGCGAAGGGCACTTCGTCACACATCTCCCCTTTGGGGGGAAGTCTAACCGGGCACCTGACCTTCTGCCGGTCAGTGCCTCCGTTAGAGGATCCACCAACCCACAATAAACCAGTGCTAGAGCAGCCCCCCCACAACAACAAAGTGCAAGAGCAGCCCCCCCACAACAACAAAGTGCAAGAGCAGCCCACCCACAACAAACCGTTACTGCAACTGGATATTTCGCTGTGGTGATGGGGCAACACGCTGAGGGGACTTGAGGGGCAGAGGCCAGCGGTACTCTGCCCTGATGCCAGCTCTTCTGCTGGTATAACCTGCAGGACATCCTGCTCTGTACAAGGAACAAAGGGAGGGCAGAGGCCGACTGCACTCTGCCTCGCTGTCAGCTCTTCTGCTGGGGTACTTGGGACATATTCCGACTCAGTAGCCAGGGAAATGTGGGGGTCAGTGGGGGTTAACATTTCCTCTGTTAACCCTGGGGCCACATTAGAAGTTAGCTGTGGAAGGGAATTTGTACTTACCCCCTCCTCCGGTTGTCCCAGTGAGGGTAGTTGGGGATCTTGTCAGGCTGTGGGCGCAGAGACCACGGTCCCATCTGCGCCGTCTGGGAGATTGATGTCTCCCCTTATCAGGGTAAACTGTCGCTGGGGCGGAAGGACGACACCTTCTGCCCCATGTGGTTCACACTGCCGCTGGGGGGGAAGGACGACACCTTCTCCCCCCTGGGGTTCACACTGCCGCTGGGGGGGAAGGACAACATCTTCTGCCCCCTGGGGTTCACACTGCCGCTGGGGGGAAGGACAACACCCTCTGCCCCCTGGGGTTCACACTGCCGCTGGGGGGGAAGGATGACACCTTCTGCCCCCTGGGGTTCACACTGCCGCTGGGGGGGAAGGACGACACCTTCTGCCCCCTGGGGTTCACACTGCCGCTGGGGGGGGAGGACGACACCTTCTGCCCCCTGGGGTTCACACTGCCGCTGGGGGGGAGGACGACACCTTCTGCCCCCTGTAGGGCCGGTAGAGAGACCTCGTCCCATCTCTACCTGCCATCTGGAGGTCATTCCAGGACCAGTCAATGAAGTCTGGTTCTGCTTGTCGAGTATGCACGAAGCTGAGCAAGTATTGGTAGTCCTGCTCCAGCTCCCACTCTCTCGTTACCAGGTGGGTCATGTCTTTGCTCACCTCGCCTTCGTCATCCCAGACATACATGCCCATCCGGTAGTCGTAGATGTCTCAAAACCTAGACCCCTCCGTGCTGCCAAGATCAATATCGTCCTCCAAGGCATCCCATAATAAACCCAGGCCATCATAATCATTCCCCTCCGGTAAATCGTGTTCAGACGTCCAGGGGGTAAGTCGAACGGTATGCCACCAGAGGGCCTGGTATGCGTTGTCTAGCCAGAGCTCGCGCCATACCAGGGTCTCTAGTCTTGACACCCACTCATCCAGGGGCTGCTCTCCCAATAGATACATCCGCATCGCCACACGCTTCTGTAGCCGCTGTTCATCACTGGGGAGACTCTCACCTCGCCGCCATTGGGCATCTTCCAGGGCATCATACCAGAGTTCCTTTCTGTCTGCATCCCTGTAGTCCGCGGCCGCCTCCTCCTCCTCATCATGAAACGCTGTCTGAAAACTAGCCGGTTCCATCCTGCTGTAGCCAGGGGCGCTGTACGGATACTAGCGTTGCCCTCAATTTGTAACTCCAAACGTTACCGTTGTCTCCGTGCTGCTTTTCCTCTTACTAGGACGCCATCCCACCACTGCCAGCCAATGTAACGGATACTACTGGCACCCCGACCGGGTACCTCCGTTGATGGACGCGTCCTAGTTTGCGTCGAGGCCTACAAGCACTGCACCGGACACCAAAACCACCACAGACTCCAAGGATAGTACATCAGGAACAAGCGTTCAGTAGTTACAGCTCAAGGGAGTATGCAAAAGCATAGCAATCCCCAGTATGATAGCGATCCCCTCCAATAACGAGACGAGACTACGTTTTGAAGGGTCAAGTAGAACTATTCTTTAATGACAGGGGATCTCCTTTTATGCAATGGTGCCCTCTGAAGGGCTACACCCACATAATTATCACAGCCAATTAGATACATGGTTCAACCCCCACGTCTCCTCCCCTCAGATAACAGGTAACACAATTAAAACAGACACAATTTTAACCACATTCTGGATGTACCCCAAAAACAGGGGGTACACCTTTAAGTCCAGCACCGTTCAATATCTCTCACCCAGGGGAACACCATATGAAAAAATGGCATGAAACAGACCAGGGGTTCAAAAGTTAGTAAAAGTATGTTTTTCACATAACACACAGATATTTCACATATCCCCCACACAATACACATATAGGACAATAGGTGTGGTCACCCCTCCCTGAGGCAACTTGATATCATCAGACAATGATTAAATCAGCCTTCTTTGTTCTTATCTGAGAATGAAAACAATTTATACAATCAACTCCCTTATCTCTTGAGTCTCTGTAATAGGATTATCTATTAGCCTAGGTCTGCAAAAGTCTGGCTAATATTCTGCAGAGCATAAACCAACATACATATAGTAGGATCATATTTTAACCATAATAATCATAAAACAGGGTAAAACAGTGATGGGTTCCGTTACAGGGTTATAGGCAGCATTCCTCCTCCTCCAAACACGGCAAATTGAGTTGATGCCAAGGAGCTCAATGTTGGTCTCATCTGACCACAACACTTTCACCCAGTTCTCCTCTGAATCATTCAGATGTTCATTGGCAAATTTCAGACGGGCCTGTACATGGGTTTTCTTGAGAAGGGGGACCTTGCGGGCACTGCAGGATTCAAGACCTTCCCGGAGTAGTGTGTTACCAATTGTTTTCATGGTGACTATGGTCCCATCTGCCTTGAGATCATTAACAAGATCCTCCCTTGTAGTTCTGGTCTGATTCCTCACCGTTCTCATGATCATTGAAACTCCACAAGGTGAGATCTTGCATGGAGCATCAGACCAGGGGAGGCTGGCAGTTATTTTGTGTTTCTTCCATTTGCGAATAATCGCACCAACTGTTGTCACCTTCTCACCAAGCTGCTTGGCGATGGTCTTGTAGCCCATTCCAGCCTTGTGTAGGTCTACAATCTTGTCCCTGACATCCTTGGATGGCTCTTTGGTCTTGCCCATGGTGGAGCGTTTGGAATCTGATTGATTGGCTGCTTGTGTGGACAGTTGTCCTTTATACAGGTAATGAGCCGAGATTAGGAGCAATCCCTTTAAGAGAGTGCTCCTAATCTCAGCTCTTTACCGGTATAAAAGACACCTGGAAGACAGAAATCTTGCTGATTGATAGGGGTTCAAACACTTATTTCCCTCACTGACCTGCAAATCAATTTATAGCTTTTTTGACATGCGTTTTTCTTGCTGTTTTTTTTGTTATTCTGTCTCTCACTGTTAAAATACATTAAAACTATAGACTGGTCGTTTCTTTGTCAGTGAACAAACGTTCAAAATCAGCATTGGATAATTTTACTAATAGATCAAGTATTGTTATTTTTTGATCATAGTATTTCTGGATGATGTTACTGATATATACAGTAGTAAAGTATTGTTATTATTTGATCACTAGCAACTTGCCCGTCAAAAAAGGACGGGGCAATAAAAAAGTGTTGAAATGCTGTTTGTCACATAATGTGAGTGTACTGTGTGCCTCAACTATATAGACCCCTCTAACACACTAATGAACGCATGTAATAACACTATAAGTGCCATGAGGGTCATCCAGGACCCTCATGACCCAAAGTGTAAGCACTACACCATTTTAACCCGGTCTCTTATGGGGGCCTATACAGACCCTCATAAGCCTCTATATAGCCTCATAAGTCCCATAAGGATATTTAAAGACCCTCATGGGACAGTTAGAAGCATAACATTACCCTATAAGTGCTATGAGGGTTCTCCAGTACCCTCATGACACTAAGTACAAATACTACACTGCACTAAACCTACCCCAATAAACCATTAAATCTAAACTAACACCCCTGTACACTAACCTATTAACACTTACACTGCCTACCTAAACTACCTACCTACCCCCTAATCAACCCCCCACCACTCTAATTACATAAAAAAAAAAAAACTTAAGTCACAAAAAAAAAAAAAATCTACATTACAAAAAATAAAAAAACCTAAGTCACAAAAATATAAAAAGGAACATTACAGAAAATAATAAAATACATTACAACCCCCCCCCCACTACAGAAAATAAATTACACACCTGAAAAGGAAATACATATAGAATACAAACAATACAATACAATACAAATAAAATAAATTACAATACCCCCTATCTATCTATCTAACATAGAATCAATACTATCTATCTAAAATACATCCTATCCTACATTCAATCTATCTAATATACAATAAAACCTAACTATCTAAAATAGATACCCCTAACATACAATAAATCCTAACTATTTAAAATACATACCCCTATCTAATATACAATAAATGCTATCTCTATATACAAACCCTAATTCTAAGCTAAAATAAAATAATTAAGACCACTTACCTTTGCAGATGTCCCTTCAGATCAGTTACCTAGGGGAAACAAAAATAGTACAAAACATTTACATAAAACAAATAAACATTCTAAACATTCTAAATATTCTAAACATTCTACTCACCTTTCCAGCATGTCCCTGTCCTTCTTCTTTTCTTTTCCGGCGTGGCCCCTGTTAAAAAAAAACTATTACATTACTACAATATACATAAACATAAAAAATAATAAAATAAACATAATATACATTGTACTTACCTCCCCGCGATGTCCCTAGCCTCCACCTCTTCTGCCCCGTCCTGGAACAATCCACGCTCTAAAAAAAAAAAAAAATTAATAACGGAGATCCACACTTGCGGACCTATCCGACGCTAATGAGCCTCCTACGGAGTTTTCCAGAGGAAAATTGTCAATGGCAGCTTCTGATTGGCTGAAAACTCTGTCTATCAAATTCAGCCAATCAGAAGGTACCAATGTGTGAGCCACTCAGAAAGGGTTTATGGGGGTCTGAATTGACCCCCATGAGTGTCAGGGTTATTTAGGGGTTCATATAGAGCCCCATGAGTGATAGGGTTATTTTTTTTTTTTATTACGGGTCCTTTAGGCCTCGTTTTCATTTTTTTTGGTGGCCATATTTTTTCTCGCTTAGGCATTTTTCAAGTTCTGAAACGGTGGAATTTGGGGTTAAATTTGCGAGTAACCTCACTTCCAGATGTCCTGGCTGTCCCCCGTGCTGTGGGTGAGTGTTTTTTTGTCATTATTGGGTTTATTAGTGTGTTTTTAGTGTTTTTGTGTTTGCACGGTTCGGGGGGTTAGTGCAGTGTTTTGCGGGACACAGGGGAGTGAGAGGAGGAGGGGAAGGAGAGGACTAAGTGCTGCAAGCTATCGGTTGTGTGGGGTGGTTTGGGGCGCCTTCGGCTCATTGCAGCCGACGTTGGAGCCTCCATCTTCCGCAAATGCGGACTCTCTCGAAACTGCGCTTCGCGAGCTTGCAAAGCGTGAAGACTATTCGTAGTTTGACAACTATTATATGTGATAGTATTTCTAGATGATGTTACTGATATATACAGTAGCGCAGCGCTGTAATTACATGGTCATAGTACCTTTGGATGATGTTATGGAGGATGTTATATACATTAGTGCAGCCTTGTTATTGTATGATTATTGTATCTGTGGACAATGCTACTAATATATATGTAGTAGCGCAGCCCTGCTAATATATGATTATAATAACTCCGGATAATGTCACTGACATATACAGTAGTGTAGCATTGATTTTATATGATTTTAGTATCACTGGATGATGCTACCAACTCCACTCTCTCCGATGCCCCCTCTCCGATGCCCCCTCTCCGATTCCCCCTCTCCAATACCACCCTCGCCTGTGACTCTCTCTCCAATGCTTTTTCCTCAACACCCATCTTTCTGATGTCTCCCTCTCTTACAACCCAGTCCCCAATGCCACCCTCCTGGTACCCCCTTCCCAATGCCCTCCTCTCCAATGCCCCTCTTTCCGATACCGCCTCTCAAATGCCCCCCCCTCTGCTGCCCCCTCCTCAATGCCACCCACTCCAATGCCACCCCCCCTCTCCCCTCAATCACACATGCCCACTTTCTTAAGGGTCAGTTGGTGTCCACCCAGCACAGGTGCATCTCTCTGTTTGGAGGTGGCTGCTGGGTTATAGCCGGTCAATTCCCCTTACACACACCTGCCAGATGCTCCCTCTGCACAGCTCAGCGGAGCATTCTCCTGCTCTGCAGGTGCTGCTGTGTGTGGCCCAGACACTGCGGTGTAAGTGTGACCGGCTATTGTCCTGTAAGAGAGCTTAGATTCTATAGACTCACAGAGCTGGATGGTCAGTTCAGACCTGCTGTGGGTTAAATGAACACGAAAAAGCTTAATTCTAAAATTATATGTTTTGAGAGAAAAATAAAGTTGTATAAACATCACATGCCAACCTTGTACCCCCGAACATTAAAACAAAACTACTTTTAGGGTGGTCCCATGGGGGATCCACAGTCTGATAATAGCCATGAAATATAGTACCAGATGTTACCACCAGAAATCATAGAGTTGGGAAGTAAAGATGCATCTTATTAGTATGGGATGTAATAATGAGGAGGAACCATATCAGTGCCGGTTTCATATACAGTGCCTTGCAAAAGTATTCACCCCTCTTGGCATTTTTCATGTTTTGTTGCCTCACAACCTGGAATTACCATGGATTGTTTGAGGATTTGCATCATTTAATTTACAGAACATGCCACAACTTTGAAGATGTTTTTTATTGTGAAGCAAACAACAAATAGGACAAAATAACAGAACAAGTCCCTGTGCATAACTATTCACCCAGCTAAAGTCAATACTTTGTAGAGCCTCCTTTTGTGGCAATCACAGCCCCAAGTCGCTTTGGATAAGTCTCTATGAGCTTGCCACATCTTACCACTGGGATTTTTGCCCATTCCTCCTTGCACTGCTCCAGCTCCTTCAGGTTGGATGGTTTGCGCTTGTGAACAGCAATCTTTTAGTCTGACCAGAGATTTCCTATTGGATTGAGGTCTGGGCTGTGACTCGGCCATTCCAACACATTTACATGATTCCCCTTAAACCCCCCAAGTGTTGCTTTAGCCGTGTGTTTGGGGTCATTGTCCTGCTGGAAGGTGAACCTCCGTCCTAGCCTCAAATCACACACAGAGTGGTGCAGGTTTTGCTCAGGAATATCCCTGTATTTAGCACCATCCATCTTTCCCTCAACTCTGACCAGTTTCCCAGTCCCGGCTGCTGAGACATCCCCACAGCATGATGCTGCCACTGCCATGATTCACTGTGGGGATGGTGCTCTTTGGGTGATGTGATGTGTTGGGTTTGCGTCAGACATAGTGTTTTCTTTGATGGCCGAAAAGTTCAATTTTAGTCTCATCAGACCAGAGCACTTTCTTCCATACATTTTGGGAGTCTCCCACGTGCCATTTTGTTTTTTGCTGAAAGTTATGGCTTCCTTCTGGCCACTTTACCATAAAGCCCAACTCTATGGAGCGTACGGCTTATTGTCGTCCTATGTACAGATACTCCAGTCTCTGCTGTGGATCTCTGCAGCTCCTCCAGGGTTACCTTATGTAACGGATCTACTGGCACCCCGACCGGGTACCTCCGTTGATAGACGCGTCCTAGTTTGCGCCGAGGCCTACAAGCACTGCACCGGACACCTCAACCACCACAGACTCCAAGGATAGTACATCAGGAACAAGCGTTCAGTAGTTACAGCTCAAGGGAGTATGCAAAAGCATAGCAATCCCCAGTATCATATAGTGATCCCCTCAAATAACGAGGCGAGGCTACGTTTTGAAGGGTCAAGAAGAACTAACTTTTAATGACAGGGAATCTCCTTTTATGCAATGGTGCCCTCTGAAGGGCTACACCCACATAATTATCACAACAGCCAATTATATACATGGTTCAACCCCCACGTCTCCTCCCCTCAGATAACAGGTAACACAATTAAAACAGACACAATTTTAACCACATTCTGGATGTACCCCAAATACAGGGGGTACACCTTTAAGTCCTGCACCATTCAATATTTCTCACCCAGGGAACAACATATACAAAAATGGCATGAATCAGACCAGGGGTTCAAAAGTTAGTAAAAGTATGTTTTTACACATAACACACAGACATTGCACATATCCCCCATACAATACACATATAGGACAATAGGTGAGTCACACCTCCCTGGCAACTTGGATACAATCAGACATTTAATTAGATCATTCTTCTTTGTTCTTATCAGAGAATGAAAACACTTTGGAAAATGCAAGGATCCTTTACAACTTTCTTATCTCTTGAATCTCTGTAACAGGATTATCTATTAGCCTAGGTCTGCAAAAGTCTGGCTAATATTCTGAGCCAATATATTCTGTAGAACATCAACCAACATACATATAGTAGGATCATATTTTAACCATAATAATCATAAAACAGTTTAAAACAGTGATGGGTTCCGCTACACACCTCCCCCGTGACCATAAGCCAGTATACACGGTCTGATCCCAACGGATCGGCCTGGGGATGTCCGGACAAAAGTATTTGTTGGTCAATTCTCTAGTTTGAGAACCCATCAGCATTACTGCAATTCACATTTACTCACATTTCCCATATCCCCAGATAGCTGGGATCTGAGCGCACAAAACCACCGAATAGCGCTCAGATCCTCTTCACACAGTTCAATTGCCATGTAGCTAAAATCTTTCCCATAGTCTTTCATTATATGAATGGGCTTCATGGCATAGCTATCTGGGGTATCATGGTTCACACAGGGCAAGTACAGAATGACCCCCCTGTATGTAAAGGGCCAGAATGAGTGACTTACACTCTGGTATGGCCGAACACTGGTTCCAAAGGGCAATATGTACCAGGGCCATAGTCGCAGGGCAGGAGGCTGGCAAACAGTCCTCTCCAAGCCAAAGTGGCGAAGGGCACTTCGTCACACATCTCTCCTTTGGGGGGAAGTCTAACCAGGTACCTGGATATTTTGCTGTGGTGATGGGGCAACACGCTGAGGGGACTTGAGGGGCAGAGGCCAGCGGCACTCTGCCCTGATGCCAGCTCTTCTGCTGGTATAACCTGCAGGACATCCTGCTCTGTACAAGGGACAAAGGGAGGGCAGAGGCCGACTGCACTCTGCCCCGCTGTCAGCTCTTCTGCTGGGGTACTTGGGACATTTTCCGTCTCAGTAGCCAGGGAAACGTGGTGGTCAGTGGGGGTTAACATTTCCTCTGTTAACCCTGGGGCCACATTAGAAGTTAGCTGGGGAGGGGAATTTGTACTTACCCCCTCCTCCGGTTGTCCCAGTGATGGTAGTTGGGGATCTGGACAAGCTGTGGTCGCAGAGACCACGGCCCCATCTGCGCTGTCTGGGAGATTGGTGTCTCCCCCGGTTAGGGTAAACTGTCGTTGGGCGGGAACGACGACACCTTCTGCCCCCTGTGTTTCACACTGCCGCTGGGGGGGAAGGACGACACCTTTGGCCCCCTGGGGTACCCACTGCCGCTGTGGAGGAAGGTCGACACCTTCTGCTCCCTGGGGTACACACTGCCGCTTGGGGGGAAGGACGACACCTTCTGCCCCCTGGGGTTCACACTGCCGCTGAGGGGGAAGGACGACACCTTCTGCCCCCTGGGGTTCACACTGCTGCTGGGGGGAAAGGACGACACCTTCTGCCCCCTGGGGTTCACACTGCCGCTGGGAAGGAAGGACGACACCTTCTGCCCCCTGGGGTTCACACTGCCGCTGGGGGGGAAGGACGACACCTTCTGCCCCCTGGGGTTCACACTGCCGCTGAGGGGGAAGGACGACACCTTCGGCCCCCTGGGGTACACACTGTCGCTGGGGAGGAAGGACGACACCTTCAGCTCCCTGGGGTACACACTGCCGCTGGGGAGGAAGGACGACACCTTCGGCCCCCTGGGGTACACACTGCTGCTGGGGAGGAAGGACGACACCTTCAGCTCCCTGGGGTACACACTGCCGCTGGGGAGGAAGGACGACACCTTCAGCTCCCTGGGGAACACACTGCCGCTGGGGAGGAAGGACGACACCTTCAGCTCCCTGGGGTACACACTGCTGCTGGGGAGGAAGGACGACACCTTCGGCTCCCTGGGGTACACACTGCCGCTGGGGAGGAAGGACGACACCTTCGGCTCCCTGGGGAACACACTGCCGCTGGGGAGGAAGGACGACACCTTCAGCTCCCTGGGGTACCCACTGCCGCTGGGGAGGAAGGACGACACCTTCGGCCCCCTGGGGTACCCACTGCTGCTGGGGAGGAAGGACGACACCTTCAGCTCCCTGGGGTACACACTGCTGCTGGGGGGGAAGGATGACACCTTCGGCCCCCTGAGGTACACACTGCCGCTGGGGAGGAAGGACGACACCTTCGGCTCCCTGGGGAACACACTGCCGCTGGGGAGGAAGGACAACACCTTCGGCTCCCTGGGGTACACACTGGCGCTGGGGGGGAAGGACGACACCTTCGGCCCCCTGGGGTACACACTGCTGCTGGGGAGGAAGGACGACACCTTCAGCTCCCTGGGGTACACACTTTCGCTGGGGAGGGGAATTAGTTGGAGTATTCCACGTGGAGCGGTTTCTGTTTCTGGGACAGTCTCTCTGCATGGGACCCTGCTGGTTACACGTGTGGCACCTGATGTACCGTGCAGGGGTTTGGTAGTTCCCACCACCCGGATGCAGTGCTGGGGGGGGGGTTAATGGTGGGAGGTGGGTTAGCAGCTCCCAAGATGGACCGCTCCCGTGCCCGCTGCTTTTCCATTATGAATTTGTGGACATCTGTCATTAACCATTCCAAGGTTTTCATGGGAAGCGTACCTGGGAAAAAGGCCAGTCTGCTTTGGAGTTCTCTTGCAAACTCATTCTGTGGGGTAATACGAGGTACTGTAACCATGAGTTCCTTTCTGTCTGCATCCCTGTAGTCCGCGGACGCCTCCTCCTCCTCATGATGGAACGCTGTCTGAAAACTAGCCGGTTCCATCCTGCTGTAGCCAGGGGCGCTGTACGGATACTAGCGTTGCGCTCAATTTGTAACTCCAAACGTTACCGGTGTCTCCGTGCTGCTTTTCCTCTTACTAGGAAGCCATCCCACCACTGCCAGCCAATGTAACGGAGCAGGAACACGCAGTCCAAAATCTCCGCTGGTATACGGTACAATACCCAGGAGGCACTATAGTCTCACCATTCCCGACCTCCCATATTGGACGACACACAATTTGGGAGTCAAATGAATACTGACTTTATTTTGTTATTGCAGAAATATATATACATCTCTTTGGCCACAGGCAATACACATGCCCATATTTGGCTACACACAATACACATAAAGAGAACAATAGGGGGGTCACACCTCCCTGGCAACTTGGATACAATCAGACATTTAATTAGATCATTCTTCTTTGTTCTTATCAGAGAATGAAAACACTTTGGAAAATGCAAGGATCCTTTACAACTTTCTTATCTCTTGAATCTCTGTAACAGGATTATCTATTAGCCTAGGTCTGCAAAAGTCTGGCTAATATTCTGAGCCAATATATTCTGTAGAACATCAACCAACATACATATAGTAGGATCATATTTTAACCATAATAATCATAAAACAGTTTAAAACAGTGATGGGTTCCGCTACACCTTAGGTCTCTGTGCTGCCTCTCTGATTAATGCCCTCCTTGCTAGGTCCATGAGTTTTGGTGGGCGGCCGTCTCTTGGCAGGTTTGCTGTTGTGCCATGTTCTTTCCATTTGGTTATGATAGATTTGAAGGTGCTCCTGGGGATCATCAAAGATTTGGATATTTTTTATAACCTAACCTTGACTTGTACTTCTCAACAACTTTGTCCCTTACTTGTTTGGTGAGTTCCTTGGACTTCATGGCAGCGTTTGGTTAGTGGTGCGTCTTGCTTAGGTGTTGCAGCCTCTGGGGCCTTTTAAAAAAGGTGTGTATATGTAATGACAGATCATATGACACTTAGATTGTACACAAGTGGACATCATGTCACTAATTATGTGACTTCTGAAGGTAATTGGTTTCACCAGAGCTTTTTATGGGCTTCAAAACAAAGGGGGTGAATACATACGCACATGCCAATTTTCTGTTTTATAATTCTAAAAAATAGTTTTATGTATATATTTTTCTTATTTCACTTCACCAACTTGGACTATTGTGTTCTGATCCACCACATAAAAATTCAGATTAACAAAACATTGAATTTAAGGCTGTAATGTATCAAAATAGGTAAAAAGTCACGGGGGGGGGGGGGGTGAAAACTTTTGCTAGGCACTCTAGTCCTCTAGGGGCTAAGAGTCCTCACTGTAGCTACCACAGACATACAACATACAAATACATTTAGGGAGGTCCCATGGGGGATCAACCTTATAATAAATACAGACGGATAATAGCCATAAAATATAGTACCAGATGTTACCATAATATCTCATAGAGTTAGGAAGTATTGATGTATTATGAGTATTGATCATAATAACAAGGAGTAACCATATCAGTGCTGGTTCCTTATAGTCATCTATGGTCTTCACTGTAGATCCCACAGACATACAACACATACAAAACCATTTAGGGTGGTCCCATAGGGGTCCAACTTAAAATAAATACTTTCTGATAATAGCCATAAAATATAGCACCAGATGTTGCCATCAGAAATCATAGAGTTAGGAAGTATAGATGTATCTTATGAGTATGGACTATAATAATAAGGAGGTGCCATATGAGTGCCCTTTTCTTATATTACCTAGTGCCAAAACTCCTCACTGTAGACCCCAAATGCAAAACAATATAAATCCAAATTGAGAGACATATTTATCTGTGACTCAAGCAAAAGTAAAGTGAGGTGCGGTCCTCTAATGGTAGACCCCAAACAAACTCCAACGCACGTTTTACTCTACACACTTCTTCATGTTTATGTCTGTCACGGAGTTGGAACACAAATCCAATATCTCCGCTGGTATACGGTAAAATATCCAAGAAGCACTACAGTCTCACCATCCACGACCTCCCATATTGGACGACACTCAATTGGGAGTCAAATGAATACTGACTTTATTTTGTTGTGCAGAAATATATATACACATCTCTTCCCACAGGCAATACACATCCCCCATAGTTGGCCACACAATACACATAGAGGGACAATAGGTGTGGTCACACCTCCCTGAGGCTACTTGGCTACTTTGATACAATCAGACATTGATTAGATCATCCTTCCCTTTGTTCTTATGTCTTATAATGAAAACACTTTATACAATATACTTCCTTATCTTAGGAGGAGTCTCAGTAATAGGATTATCTATTATGCCAAGGTCTGCAATAGTCTGGGCTAATATTCTGCAGAGCATAAACCAACATACATACAGTATAACAGTAGGATCATATTTTTACCATAAGAAATAAACAACCATACAACAGGGTGAAACAGTGATGGGTTCTGTTACAATGTCCTTGAATCTGAATCTATATTGTTTTGCTAGGATCTATAGGACACTGATATTATTTATTTGCATTATCACCATATAAGATAATTAAATTATAGAATTTGTATAGTTGGGCCTCTGTGTTTATAGAGGGTGGAAGTCACCATTATAACTTCCACTTCTGTCACTAACACATAGAATGACGAGCTGTTTGGGTCAAGAGTCAATTCAAGAGCCAATCAAACTACAGCTCCAGTCATTCATTAAGACAGTTACTTAAATTTGTCTGTGTTCTTCAGCAGCTCCCATCACCTAACACATAAAGGGCAAGTAGCAATAAAAAGCAAGTGCTAAAATGTTAAGTTAAACTTTAATAAGTGACTCTTTCATATGAGAACGACTTGTGCTTAGGTGCAACTTCTCCTTTAAGAATACAAGTCGCCAATTTATAACTCGCATTTCTCCGCATCCCAGGCACAGACGGCTCATTACACGACCACGGCTGTAAAATTGTGTTTATAAAAGTGAAATCAATACATTTGTGGGATAGCAGATAATGAATTGTATTTAGCGCCGGGGCCAATGTCCTTATGTCTTATAATGAAAACACTTTATACAATAGACTTCCTTATCTTATGAGGAGTCTCAGTAATAGGATTATCTATTATGCCAAGGTCTGCAATAGTCTGGGCTAATATTCTGCAGAGCATAAACCAACATACATACAGTATAACAGTAGGATCATATTTTAACCATAAGAAATAAACAACCATACAACAGGGTGAAACAGTGATGGGTTCCGTTACTCACCTCCCCCGTGACCATAAGCTGGCATACACGGTCTGATCCCAACAAATCGGCCTGGGGATGTCCGGACAAAAGTATTTGTTGGTCAATTCTCTAGTTTGACAACCCATCAGCATTACTGCAATTCACATTTACTCACATTTCACATATCCCCAGATAGCTGGGAGCTGAGCGCACAAAACTACCGAATAGCGCTCAGATCCCATTCACACAGTTCAATTGCCATGTAGCTAAAGTCTTTCCCATAGTCTTTCATTATATGAATGGGCTCCATGGCTTAGCTATCTGGGGGTATCACCGCTCACACAGGGCAAGTACCGAATGACCCCCTTGTATTTAAAGGGCCAGAATGAGGGACATACACTCTGGTATGGCCAAATACTGTTTTTAAAGGGCAATATGTCCCAGTGCCATAGTCGCAGGGCAGGAGGCTGGCAATAAGTCCTCTCCAGGACAAAGTGGCGAAGGGCATTTCGTCACACATCTCCCCTTTGGGGGGAAGTCTAACCAGGCACCTGGATATTTCGCTGTGGTGATGGGGCAACACACTGAGGGGACTTAAGGGGCAGAGGCCAGCGGCACTCTGCCCTGATGGCAGCTCTTCTGCTGGGGTACTTGGGACATATTCTGGCTCAGTAGCCAGGGAAAGGTGGGGGTCAGTGGGGGTTAACATTTCCTCTGTTAACCCTGGGGCCACATTAGGAGTTAGCTGGGGAGGGGAATTTGTACTTACCCCCTCCTCCGGTTGTCCCAGTGAGGGTAGTTGGGGATCTGGACAGGCTGTCCAGCATCCGGTTAGGTCAGGCACAGAGACCACGGTCCCATCTGCACCGTCTGGGAGATTGGTGTCTCCCCTTGTTAGGGTAAGCTGTCGCTGGGGGGAGAGGGTGACACCTTCAGCTCCCTGGGGTTCACACTGCCGCTGGGGGGGAAGGCCGACACCTTCGGCCCCCTGGGGTACACACTGCCGCTGGGGAGGAAGGACTGCACCTTCTGCTCCCTGGGGTACACACTGTCGCTGGGGAGGAAGGACGGCACCTTCTGCTCCCTGGGGTACACACTGCCGCTGGGGAGGAAGGACGGCACCTTCTGCTCCCTGGGATACACACTGCCGCTGGGGGGGAACGACGACACCTTCGGCCCCCTGGGGTACACACTGCCGCTGGGTAGGAAGGATGGCACCTTCTGCTCCCTGGGATACACACTGCCGCAGGGGGTTGAAGGACGACACCTTCGGCCCCCTGGGGTACACACTGCCGCTGGGGAGGAAGGATGGCACCTTCTAGCATTGCCCTCAATTTGTAACTCTACGGAATAGTGTCTCCTGTAGCTGTTCTTCTAACCGTGGGAACAATTCCGCCACTTGCCACCAAATGTCACGGAGTTGGAACACAAATCCAATATCTCCGCTGGTATAAGGTAAAATATCCAAGAAGCACTACAGTCTCACCATCCCCGACCTCCCATATTGGACGACACTCAATTGGAAGTCAAATGAATACTGACTGTAACGGATCTACTGGCCCCCCGACCGGGTACCTCCGTTAATAGACGCGTCCTAGTTTGCGTCGAGGCCTACAAGCACCACACCGGACACCAAAACCACCACAGACTCCAAGGATAGTACATCAGGAACAAGGGTTCAGTTGGTACAGCTCAAGGGAGTATGCAAAAGCATAGCAATCCCCAGTATGATATAGCGATCCCCTCAAATAACGAGACGAGGCTACGTTTTGAAGGGTCAAGAAGAACTATCTTTTAATGACAGGGAATCTCCTTTTATGCAATGGTGCCCTCTGAAGGGCTACACCCACATAATTATCACAACAGCCAATTATATACATGGTTCAACCCCCACGTCTCCTCCCCTCAGATAACAGGTAACACAATTAAAACAGACACAATTTTAACCACATTCTGGATGTACCCCAAATACAGGGGGTACACCTTTAAGTCCCGCACCATTCAATATCTCTCACCCAGGGGAACAACATATACAAAAATGGCATGAATCAGACCAGGGGTTCAAAAGTTAGTAAAAGTATGTTTTTACACATAACACACAGACATTGCACATATCCCCCATACAATACACATATAGGACAATAGGTGAGTCACACCTCCCTGGCAACTTGGATACAATCAGACATTAATTAGATCATTCTTCTTTGTTCTTATCAGAGAATGAAAACACTTTGGAAAATGCAAGGATCCTTTACAACTTTCTTATCTCTTGAATCTCTGTAACAGGATTATCTATTAGCCTAGGTCTGCAAAAGTCTGGCTAATATTCTGAGCCAATATATTCTGTAGAACATCAACCAACATACATATAGTAGGATCATATTTTAACCATAATAATCATAAAACAGTTTAAAACAGTGATGGGTTCCGCTACACACCTCCCCCGTGACCATAAGCCGGCATACACGGTCTGATCCCAACGGATCGGCCTGGGGATGTCCGGACAAAAGTATTTGTTGGTCAATTCTCTAGTTTGACAACCCATCAGCATTACTGCAATTCACATTTACTCACATTTCCCATATCCCCAGATAGCTGGGATCTGAGCGCACAAAACCACCGAATAGCGCTCAGATCCTCTTCACACAGTTCAATTGCCATGTAGCTAAAGTCTTTCCCATAGTCTTTCATTATATGAATGGGCTCCATGGCATAGTTATCTGGGGTATCATGGTTCACACAGGGCAAGTACAGAATGACCCCCCTGTATGTAAAGGGCCAGAATGAGTGACTTACACTCTGGTATGGCCGAACACTGGTTCCAAAGGGCAATATGTACCAGGGCCATAGTCGCAGGGCAGGAGGCTGGCAAACAGTCCTCTCCAAGCCAAAGTGGCAAAGGGTACTTCGTCAAACATCTCTCCTTTGGGGGGAAGTCTAACCAGGTACCTGGATATTTTGCTGTGGTGATGGGGCAACACGCTGAGGGGACTTGAGGGGCAGAGGCCAGCGGCACTCTGCCCTGATGCAAGCTCTTCTGCTGGGAGACAAAGGGAGGGCAGAGGCCGACTGCACTCTGCCCCGCTGTCAGCTCTTCTGCTGGGGTACTTGGGACATATTCCGGCTCAGTAGCCAGGGAAACGTGGGGGTCAGTGGGGGTTAACATTTCCTCTGTTAACCCTGGGGCCACATTAGAAGTTAGCTGGGGAGGGGAATTTGTACTTACCCCCTCCACCGGTTGTCCCACTGACGGTAGTTGTGGATCTGGACAAGCTGTGGGCGCAGAGACCACGGTCCCATCTGCGCTGTCTGGGAGATTGGTGTCTCCCCTGGTTGGGGTAAACTGTCGCTGGGGGGGAAGGACGACACCTTCTGCCCCCTGTGTTTCACACTGCCGCTGGGGGGGAAGGACGACACCTTTGGCCCCCTGGGGTACCCACTGCCGCTGTGGAGGAAGGTCGACACCTTCTGCTCCCTGGGGTACACACTGCCGCTTGGGGGGAAGGACGACACCTTCTGCCCCCTGGGGTTCACACTGCCGCTGAGGGGGAAGGACGACACCTTCTGCCCCCTGGGGTTCACACTGCCGCTGGGGGGAAAGGACGACACCTTCTGCCCCCTGGGGTTCGCACTGCCGCTGGGAAGGAAGGACGACACCTTCTGCCCCCTGGGGTTCACACTGCCGCTGGGGGGGAAGGACGACACCTTCTGCCCCCTGGGGTTCACACTGCCGCTGAGGGGGAAGGACGACACCTTCTGCCCCCTGGGGTTCACACTGCCGCTGGGGAGGAAGGATGGCCCCTTCTGCTCCCTGGGGTACACACTGCCGCTGGGGGGGAAGGACGACACCTTCGGCCCCCTGGGGTACACACTGTCGCTGGGGAGGAAGGACGACACCTTCAGCTCCCTAGGGTACACACTGTCGCTGGGGAGGAAGGATGACACCTTCGGCCCCCTGGGGTACACACTGCTGCTGGGGAGGAAGGACGACACCTTCAGCTCCCTTGGGTACACACTGCCGCTGGGGAGGAAGGACGACACATTCGGCTCCCTGGGGAACACACTGCCGCTGGGGAGGAAGGACGACACCTTCAGCTCCCTGGGGTACACACTGCCGCTGGGGAGGAAGGACGACACCTTCGGCCCCCTGGGGTACCCACTGCTGCTGGGGAGGAAGGACGACACCTTCAGCTCCCTGGGGTACACACTGCTGCTGGGGGGGAAGGATGACACCTTCGGCCCCCTGAGGTACACACTGCCGCTGGGGAGGAAGGACGACACCTTCGGCTCCCTGGGGTACACACTGGCGCTGGGGGGGAAGGACGACACCTTCGGCCCCCTGGGGTACACACTGCTGCTGGGAAGGAAGGACGACACCTTCAGCTCCCTGGGGTACACACTTTCGCTGGGGAGGGGAATTAGTTGGAGTATTCCACGTGGAGTGGTTTCTGTTTCTGGGACAGTCTCTCTGCATGTGACCCTGCTGGTTACACGTGTGGCACCTGATGTACCGTGGAGGGGTTTTGTAGTTCCCACCACCCGGACGCAGTGCTGGGGGGGGGGGGTTAATGGTGGGAGGTGGGTTAGCAGCTCCCAAGATGGACCGCTCCCGTGCCCGCTGCTTTTCCATTATGAATTTGTGGACATCTGTCATTAACCATTCCAAGGTTTTCATGGGAAGCGTACCTGGGAAAAAGGCCAGTCTGCTTTGGAGTTCTCTTCCAAACTCATTCTGTGGGGTAATACGAGGTACTGTAACCATGAGTTCCTTTCTGTCTGCATCCCTGTAGTCCGCGGCCGCCTCCTCCTCCTCATGATGGAACGCTGTCTGAAAACTAGTCGGTTCCATCCTGCTGTAGCCAGGGGCGCTGTACGGATACTAGCGTTGCCCTCAATTTGTAACTCCAAACGTTACCGGTGTCTCCGTGCTGCTTTTCCTCTTACTAGGAAGCCATCCCACCACTGCCAGCCAATGTAACGGATCTACTGGCACCCCGACCGGGTACCTCCGTTGATAGACGCGTCCTAGTTTGCGTCGAGGCCTACAAGCACCACACCGGACACCAAAACCACCACAGACTCCAAGGATAGTACATCAGGAACAAGGGTTCAGTTGGTACAGCTCAAGGGAGTATGCAAAAGCATAGCAATCCCCAGTATGATATAGCGATCCCCTCAAATAACAAGACGAGGCTACTTTTGAAGGGTCAAGAAGAACTAACTTTTAATGACAGGGAATCTCCTTTTATGCAATGGTGCCCTCTGAAGGGCTACACCCACATAATTATCACAACAGCCAATTATATACATGGTTCAACCCCCACGTCTCCTCCCCTCAGATAACAGGTAACACAATTAAAACAGACACAATTTTAACCACATTCTGGATGTACCCCAAATACAGGGGGTACACCTTTAAGTCCCGCACCATTCAATATCTCTCACCCAGGGGAACAACATATACAAAAATGGCATGAATCAGACCAGGGGTTCAAAAGTTAGTAAAAGTATGTTTTTACACATAACACACAGACATTGCACATATCCCCCATACAATACACATATAGGACAATAGGTGAGTCACACCTCCCTGGCAACTTGGATACAATCAGACATTAATTAGATCATTCTTCTTTGTTCTTATCAGAGAATGAAAACACTTTGGAAAATGCAAGGATCCTTTACAACTTTCTTATCTCTTGAATCTCTGTAACAGGATTATCTATTAGCCTAGGTCTGCAAAAGTCTGGCTAATATTCTGAGCCAATATATTCTGTAGAACATCAACCAACATACATATAGTAGGATCATATTTTAACCATAATAATCATAAAACAGTTTAAAACAGTGATGGGTTCCGCTACACTGACTTTATTTTGTTGTGCAGAAATATATATACACATCTCTTCCGACAGGCAATACACATCCCCCATAGTTGGCCACACAATACACATAGAGGGACAATAGGTGTGGTCACACCTCCCTGAGGCTACTTGGCTACTTTGATACAATCAGACATTGATTAGATCATCCTTCCCTTTGTTCTTATGTCTTATAATGAAAACACTTTATACAATATACTTCCTTATCTTAGGAGGAGTCTCAGTAATAGGATTATCTATTATGCCAAGGTCTGCAATAGTCTGGGCTAATATTCTGCAGAGCATAAACCAACATACATACAGTATAACAGTAGGATCATATTTTTACCATAAGAAATAAACAACCATACAACAGGGTGAAACAGTGATGGGTTCCGTTACAATGTCCTTGAATCTGAATCTATATTGTTTTGCTAGGATCTATAGGACACTGATATTATTTATTTGCATTATCACCATATAATATAATTAAATTATAGAATTTGTATAGTTGGGCCTCTGTGTTTATAGAGGGTGGAAGTCACCATTATAACTTCCACTTCTGTCACTGACACATAGAATGACGAGCTGTTTGGGTCAAGAGTCAATTCAAGAGCCAATCAAACTACAGCTCCAGTCATTCATTAAGACAGTTACTTAAATTTGTCTGTGTTCTTCAGCAGCTCCCATCACCTAACACATAAAGGGCAAGTAGCAATAAAAGGCAAGTGCTAAAATGTTAAGTTAAACTTTAATAAGTGACTCTTTCATATGAGAACGACTTGTGCTTAGGTGCAACTTCTCCTTTAAGAATACAAGTCGCCAATTTATAACGCGCATTTCTCCGCATCCCAGGCACAGACGGCTCATTACACGACCACGGCTGTAAAATTGTGTTTATAAAAGTGAAATCAATACATTTGTGGGATAGCAGGTAATGAATTGTATTTAACACCGGAGCCAATGTCTGTCACAGATCATAATAATATGATTCAAGCGTCCTTAAACGCGAGCAGTGCGCGGCTGCGCCAGGTGATGTTCACAGATAAATAAGGCCTGGGAGGAGGATGCAGATCAATGGGACACATATTCGCTATCTTAGTGTTACTTGTCTTTGTATTAATTCCCTGCTAATCAATACTCAGCACTGGAAGAGCTGGCCGAGCGGCCGCGTCGATATAATAACTCACTATAGGTTTATTACTGAACTAAAAGCTTGTCACACTCCTCATTTATAATGGAGATTAATGAGAGGCCCCATATTTCTATTGATATTGCTGCCCCCTGAGACATAATAATAATATTAGCCAATATTTACTAAACTGTGCCGTGTTATGGTCGTGCCAGATTTACATTGCATCGCATGGAAACATATATTAACCTACATGAAAAATCAAAGTAGCCTTAAAGTTCAACCCAAGCTTGCTTAAATGCTTCAATGCAGTCCTACTTCTATATGAAATTATACTGTTGTTACCCAATATATATAAACATATATAATCAGAGAATTGCAGTATATAGTGATACACTTCTTATTGGACTTCTTGAGATGCAACATGAGCATAAGCAGGGATGCCGCTAATAATATTATACAGTTATATGATATGTGATCATTAAAGGAGATGAAAGGTATGTCTCATGACTGTCTCTCTGTCTATCTTCCCAAGGCGGGATCTCTCTTCCCATTATCTCTTTCCGTCTTCCCTCTGCTCTCTCTCTCTCTTCCCCCTTCTCTGTCTCTCTTTCCCTCTTCCCTTTGCTCTCTCTCTATTCCCCCTTCTCTGTCTCTCTTTCCCTCTTCCCTTTGCTCTCTCTCTCTCTTGCCATTCTCTGTCTCTCTTTCACTCTTCCATTTGCTCTCTCTCTTACCCTTTTCTGTTTCTCTTTCCCTCTTCCCTTTGCTCTCTCTCTCTCTTCCCCCTTCTCTGTCTCTCTTTCCCTCTTCCCTTTGCTCTTTCTCTCGATCCCCCATTCTCTGTCTCTCTTTCCCTCTTCCCTTTGCTCTCTCTCTTCCCCTTCTCTCTCTCTATTTCCCTTTCTCTGTCTGTCTCTCTTTCCCTCTTCCCTTTGCTCTCTCTCTCAATTCCCCCTTCTCTGTCTCTCTTTCCCTCTTCCCTTTGCTCCCTCTCTCTCTTCCCCCTTCTCTGTCTCTCTTTCCCTCTTCCCTTTGCTCTCACTCTCTATTCCCCCTTCTCTGTCTCTCTTTCCCTCTTCCCTTTGCTCTCTCTCTCAATTCCCCCTTCTCTGTCTCTCTTTCCCTCTTCCCTTTGCTCCCTCTCTCTCTTCCCCCTTCTCTGTCTCTCTTTCCCTCTTCCCTTTGCTCTCACTCTCTATTCCCCCTTCTCTGTCTCTTTTTCCCTCTTCCCTTTGCTCTCTCTCTCTTCCCCCTTCTCTATCTCTCTTTCCCTCTTCCCTTTGCTCTCGCTCTCTATTCCCTCTTCTCTGTCTCTCTTTCCCTCTTCCCTTTGCTCTCTCTGTCTTCCCCTTCTCTGTCTCTCTTTCCATCTTCCCTTTGCTCTCTCTCTTCCCCCTTCTCTGTCTCTTTTTTCATCTTCCCTTTGCTCTCTCTCTCTCTTCCCCCTTTCTCTGTCTCTTTTTCCCTCTTCCCTTTGCTCTCTCTCCCTTTCCCCTTCTCTGTCTCTTTTTCCCTCTTCCCTTTGCTCTCTCTCTCTCTCTTCCCCCTTCTCTGTCTCTCTTTCCCTCTTCCCTTTGCTCTCTCTCTATTCCCCCTTCTCTGTCTCTCTTTCCCTCTTCTCTTTGCTCTCTCCCTTCCCCATTCTCTGTCTCTTTTTTCATCTTCCCTTTGATCTCTCTCCCTTCCCCCTTCTCTGTCTCTTTTTTCGTCTTCCCTTTGCTCTCTCTCTCTCTTCCCCCTTTCTCTGTCTCTTTTTCCCTCTTCCCTTTGCTCTCTCTCCCTTCCCCCTTCTCTGTCTCTTTTTCCCTCTTCCCTTTGCTCTCTCTCTCTCTTCCCCCTTCTCTGTCTCTCTTTCCCTCTTCCCTTTGCTCTCTCCCTTCCCCTTTCTCTGTCTCTTTTTTCCTCTTCCCTTTGCTCTCTCTCCCTTCCCCCTTCTCTGTCTCTCTTTTCCTCTTCCCTTTGCTCTCTCTCTATTCCCCCTTCTCTGTCTCTCTTTTCCTCTTCCCTTTGCTCTCTTTCTCTATTCCCCCTTTTCTGTCTCTCCTTTCCTCTTCCCTTTGCTCTTTCTATCGCTTCCCCATCTCTGTCTTTCTTTCCCTCTTCCCTTTGCTCTCTCCCTTCCCCTTTCTCTGTCTCTTTTTTCCTCTTCCCTTTGCTCTCTCTCCCTTCCCCCTTCTCTGTCTCTCTTTTCCTCTTCCCTTTGCTCTCTCTCTCTATTCCCCCTTCTCTAACTCTTTTTTCCTCTTCCCTTTGCTCTCTCTCTTCCCCCTTCTCTGTCTCTTTATCCCTTTTCCCTTTGCTCTCTCCCTCTCTTCCCCCTTCTCTGTCTCTCTTTCCCTCTTCCCTTTGCTCTCTCTCTATTCCCCCTTCTCTGTCTCTCTTTCCCTCTTCCCTTTGCTCTCTCTCTATTCCCCCTTCTCTGTCTCTCTTTCACTCTTCAATTTGCTCTCTCTCTTACCCTTTTCTGTCTCTCTTTCCCTCTTCCCTTTGCTCTCTCTCTCCCCCTTCTCTCTCTCTATTTCCCTTTCTATGTCTGTCTCTCTTTCCCTCTTCCCTTTGCTCTCTCTCTCTATTCCCCCTTCTCTGTCTCTCTTTCCCTCTTCCCTTTGCTCTCTCTCTCTCTTCCCCCTTCTCTGTCTCTCTTTCCCTCTTCCCTTTGCTCTCACTCTCTATTCCCCCTTCTCTGTCTCTCTTTCCCTCTTCCCTTTGCTCTCTCTCTCTCTTCCCCCTTCTCTGTCTCTCTTTCCCTCTTCCCTTTGCTCTCGCTCTCTATTCCCTCTTCTCTGTCTCTCTTTCCCTCTTCCCTTTGCTCTCTCTCTTCCCCCTTCTCTGTCTCTTTTTTCATCTTCCCTTTGCTCTCTCTCTCTCTTCCCCCTTTCTCTAACTCTTTTTCCCTCTTCCCTTTGCTCTCTCTCCCTTCCCCCTTCTCTGTCTCTTTTTCCCTCTTCCATTTGCTCTCTCTCTCTCTTCCCCCTTCTCTGTCTCTATTTCCCTCTTCCCTTTGCTCTCTCTCTATTCCCCCTTCTCTGTCTCTCTTTCCCTCTTCTCTTTGCTCTCTCCCTTCCCCATTCTCTGTCTCTTTTTTCGTCTTCCCTTTGATCTCTCTCCCTTCCCCCTTCTCTGTCTCTTTTTTCATCTTCCCTTTGCTCTCTCTCTCTCTTCTGCCTTTCTCTGTCTCTTTTTCCCTCTTCCCTTTGCTCTCTCTCCCTTCCCCCTTCTCTGTCTCTTTTTCCCTCTTCCCTTTGCTCTCTCTCTCTCTTCCCCCTTCTCTGTCTCTCTTTCCCTCTTCCCTTTGCTCTCTCCCTTCCCCTTTCTCTGTCTCTTTTTTCCTCTTCCCTTTGCTCTCTCTCCCTTCCCCCTTCTCTGTCTCTCTTTTCCTCTTCCCTTTGCTCTCTCTCTATTCCCCCTTCTCTGTCTCTCTTTTCCTCTTCCCTTTGCTCTCTCTCTCTCTTGCCATTCTCTGTCTCTCTTTCACTCTTCCCTTTGCTCTCTCTCTATCCCCCCTTCTCTGTTTCTCTTTCCCTCTTTCTTTTGCTCTCTCCCTTCCCCCTTCTCTGTCTCTCTTTCCCTCTTTCCTTTGCTCTCTCTCTATTCCCCATTCTCTGTCTCTCTTTCCCTCTTCCTTTTGCTCTATCTATCTTCCCCCTTCTCTGTCTCTCTTCCCCTCTTCCCTTTGCTCTCTCTCTCTTCCCCCTTCTCTGTCTCTCTTTAACTCTTCCCTTTGCTCTCTCTCTATTCCCCCTTCACTGTCTCTCCCTCTTCCTTTTGCTCTCTCTCTATTCCCCCTTCTCTGTCTCTTTCCCTCTTCCATTTGCTCTCTCTCTCTATCCCCCTTCTCTGTCTCTCTTTCCATCTTCCTTTTGCTCTCTCTCTCCCCTATTTCTCTGTCTCTCTTTCCCTCTTCTCTTTGCTCTCTCTCTCTTCCCCCTTCTCTGTCTCTTTTTCCCTCTTCCCTTTGCTCTCTCTCTATTCCCCCTTTTCTGTCTCTCTTTCCATCTTCCCTTTGCTCTCTCTCCCTTCCCCCTTCTCTGTCTCTCTTTCCCTCTTCCCTTTGCTCTCTCTCTATTCCCCCTTCTCTGTCTCTCTTTCCATCTTCCCTTTGCTCTCTCTCCCTTCCCCCTTCTCTGTCTCTCTTTCCCTCTTCCCTTTGCTCTCTCTCTATTCCCCCTTTTCTGTCTCTCTTTCCATCTTCCCTTTGCTCTCTCTCTCTATCCCCCCTTCTCTGTTTCTCTTTCCCTCTTTCTTTTGCTCTATCTCTATTCCCCCTTCTCTGTCTCTCTCCCTCTTCCATTTGCTCTCTCTCTCTATCCCCCCTTCTCTGTTTCTCTTTCCCTCTTCCCTTTGCTCTATCTCTATTCCCCCTTCTCTGTCTCTCTCCCTCTTCCATTTGCTCTCTCTCTCTCTTCCCCCTTCTCTGTCTCTTTTTCCCTCTTCCCTTTGCTCTCTCTCCCTTCCCCCTTCTCTGTCTCTCTTTCCCTCTTCCTTTTGCTCTCTCTCTTCCCCCTTCTCTA
>JAPZIH010000723.1:0-47500 GCA_027410445.1 Discoglossus pictus
TATGTGTATTTCAGACATGCTTACATTCCTTAAGGTACCACTCCTTTTGAAAAGCAGATGTGATGCCTATATTAGGGGCAAGAGCCAATCCAGGGAATTATAGACCTGTAAGCCTCACATGTTTGGAAGCTTTTAGCAGGGTTAATATACAAGAATATGTCTTCAACTTTGGGCACCACTTCATAAAAAGACACTTTAAGGCTGGAAATGTACAGAGAAGGGCAACAAAACTAATAGGGGCAATGGAGGGGCTAAGTTATGAAGAAAGACTAACCAAATTAAACTTATTTTCTCTAGAAAAAAGGCGTCTACGAGGAGATATGATAACCTTATATAAATACATACTTGGTCAGTATAGGGATTTTTCAAGTGTACTTTTTTGTGCCAAGAGGTTCAACTGACAAGAGGACATCCTTTGAGGTTACAAGTAAATAGATTCCACCTTAAAGAAAGAAAACGGTTCTTCACTGTAAGGGTGGTTAATCTGTGGAATTTTCTACCAAAGGAGGAGGTGACAGTGGGTTCAATAGATAACTTTAAATAAGGGTTGGATATATTTTTAAATAAAAAGGGCATTCAGGGTTATTTTGGATAACTAGATGAGTATTGATCCAGAGAGGAGTCCAATTAACAGTATCTGGTTTCAGGAAGCATTTTCTTTTCCCATTATGAGACAATTGGCAAATGTTTTATTGTTTTTTTTGTTTTTTTTCAATTAATCAATTAATAATTAGCTATTAACAATTATTACCAGGTAATAAATAATCCACATATTATAATAAACAAAAGAGATCTAAAATGGATGAAGTTGATGGACTAAACATGTTACCATGTAAATAAGTAACTGGGTAACTTCCTGATAGAAGACTTTGCATACAGGAAGTTTGTATCTGCACAGTGGGAAAGTGTCAGTAACTACAGTCGGTGCTCTCAGCCGCACTAATGCGGTGATTGTTAGTTTACAAAAACACCCACCCCGGGAAGTAACAGGCAGCAGCAGGCAAAAAATGAAAGCCTGCAGCAAGCAATAATTGCATGCGGAAGTTATAATATGTAACATTTGTGTTCATACAGTATTTGTATAATATAATAATATATTATAATATATATATTTGTATAATATAATATCATAATATTTAGTTAAACAAAAGACCATAATTGACAATAATTGTTATACATGGATCAACCTGTACTCTAGATATTCAGACATCTGTTGCCTCATTTTCGTATGATTAGAAAAAAAAAGTTGTTGGGAGTTACAGAACTTCCACTAAATTAATAGACTAAACTAAATCATTTTCAACCAAATTGACCTTTTATTAACTATGACCTGGCCTCAGTGCTCTATAAATAATTCTAGTAGCTATAATAGTTATATATTTACTAATCGTTTCCGTTTAGAAGTATGTTAAAGCTGTAAGAATTTACTCCTGGTGCTTTTGTTTCCAACAGATGGATGCGAGATTTGGAATAACTTTGGAGAAGACCACATGTGTTACACAGTAGAAAAAACATTTGCATGTTGTGAATGTGGGAAATGTTTCAGTCGGGCCTCATATCTTCATGTACATATGAGGACTCATACAGGAGAAAAACCTTTTCCATGTTCTGAATGTGGGAAATCCTTTAGACAGGCCTCAGTTCTTAAAGAACATAAGATGACTCATACTGGAGAAAAACCTTTTCATGCTCTGAATGTGGGAAATGTTTCAATCAAATCTCATCTCTTAATAAACATAAGAGGACTCATACAGGAGAAAAACCTTTTTCATGTTCTGAATGTGGGAAATGTTTCAGTTATCTCTCATCTCTTAATACACATAAGATGACTCATACAGGAGAAAAACCGTTTTCATGTTCTGAATGTGGGAAATGTTTCAGTCAGATCTCTGCTCTTAAAGCACATAAGAGGACTCATACAGGAGAAAAACCTTTTTCATGTTCTGAATGTGGTAAATGTTTCAGTTATCTCTCATCTCTTAATACACATAAGATGACTCATACAGGAGAAAAACCTTTTTCATGTTCTGAATGTGGGAAATGTTTCAGTCAGACCTCAAATCTTAATAGCCATAAGATTACTCATACAGGAGAAAAACATTTTCCATGTTCTGAATGTGGGAAATCCTTTAGTCAGGCCTCAGTTCTTAAAGAACATAAGAAGACTCATACAGGAGAAAAACCTTTTTTATGCACTGAATGTGGGAAATGTTTCAGTCGTCTCTCAGATCTTAATAGCCATAAGATGACTCATACAGGAGAAAAACCTTTTTTATGTTCTGAATGTGGGAAATCCTTTAGACAGGCCGTGGTTCTTAAAGAACATAAGAAGACTCATACAGGAGAAAAACCTTTTTCATGTTCTGAATGTGGGAAATGTTTCAATCAAATCTCATCTCTTAATAAACATAAGATTACTCATACAGGAGTAAAACCTTATCCATGTTCTGAATGTGGGAAATGTTTCAGTTATCTCTCATCTCTTAATAAACATAAGATGACTCATACAGGAGAAAAACCCTTTCCATGTTCTGAATGTGGGAAATGTTTTAGTCAGCTCTCGCATGTTAATACACATAAGAGAACTCATACAGGAGAAAAACCCTTTCCATGCTCTGAATGTGGGAAATGTTTCAGTCTCTCCTCACGTCTCAAGCAACATATGAGAACCCACACAGGATAGACACCATTTGCATGTTCTGACACTTACACAAGAGAAAAAAATGTATTTCAGTCAGATTTGACAGAAGACAACTCACATAGAATACAGACCAATTGTATGTATGGGATGTAGGGAATATTTAATATGAGTCCGGAATTAAACATCAACATGACACATCATGCAATTCTACTAAGATCATATACATGTAATTAATCAAAAACATTTAGCAAGCTCATATACATCTATGGATATCTGAGTATTAAAGCATGTTAATAGAACTTTTCAGCAGTGCTGCTCTTTTAGTAAGTCCTTCTAGACTTGCTTTGCAAGCAATACTTTGATTACCTCTCCAAAGACCAGGTCACACAGTATACCTTAAATTACCACCAAACCATATATAAAACAATACATATAAATATGAGGCATGCCTATATAGTGCAGTGACTATACCCACATCAGAAAATGGTACAACCATTACAGTAAATCCCTTAGCCTAGAGGCCCAGTGCAAACAGAATCCTTTATACAGCCATGACCGGCACATGTGGGGTTTGGTCTTTGCTCTGTGAGCACCAACTCCCTTTCCAGTGGACCAATATCGCTAAGTGCTGCGATTCCCCTCTCTAGTTTTCCAATTTGAGCTTCAAGATAGACAACATGGTCACACCTGACACAGAAGTATGGAGCCTGGATCAGTTGCTCCAGCAATTAATATATATGCAAAGAAAAAAAAATATATAGGGGCAGCCTCGGGCGGCAAAAACACAGACTCACAGACACACACATTCACAAAAACATTCACTCACACACAGACTTACACACAAACACATAGAGAGAGATCAGCCCCACACTGTTGAAATCCAATGAAAATTATAATGGTGCAGTCTGGGTAGGTCTCCTAGCTCATGCATAATCCATTCTATGCTGTGCTTTAAAGATGTGTAATACGGTGAGCATTTGCCTGAAAGTAACCATGTATAAAGTGAAATTTGTATTAGAGTGAAAATGGATTCTGAACTAATTTGCATGTCTCTACCCAGTTTCCCAGAATGCAGTGCAATATAAGTATTAACTTGAATTTTGAGCAGAAAATAAGCTTTTTACGTGGGTTGATACCTTTGCTCCTGCCCCTGAGACCCTATACCTGAAGAGCTTATTTTATATTTTTTAATCTCTTTGTTTTTTAATTGTATGTGCTAAATGTTTGTGATAACTAATAAAAGTTATTTTTTATTTTACCCTGCCTTGTTACATGGTCATTCATTGTATTATGGTATGGAGAACACCAGTTGCTATGTATGATGTAAATTGCTTGTTTTATTTGTAAGCTTTTCCTATTTTCTATATATAATCCTATAAATATTGTAACTACGCCATGTTGTCTTATAATAAACCAATTAGGAGGGCTGTATATAACAAAGTGTGAAAAAGGAAGTTGTTATAAAAATGTCTAAGCCGTTACTAGGATGTAATGTGTAAGGTGCTTTTCTTTGCCACCACATAATTAATTATTAGAGCATTTTAGTTGTTGTCCTGTCCTTCAGTTGTGTCTGACTATCGGTGACCATATGAACACAGAACGCCAGGCACATCTGTTCTGATTGTGCTTATCCATATGGTTTTCTTGGTACAATTTTTATAGTTGGTTGCCAGTTCCTTTGCCAGTGAACCATGATTTGTCTTACCTTTCTGCTATGACCTACCCCTCTTCACTGACCCTACATGGTTCAGCTGACAACTTCATTGAAGTACACAAGCCCCTTCACCACAACAAGATGGCGATCCAGAAGGGGATCAGAGGATGACACTTCATTATAAACCTGATGGTTTCGGATCACTTTAGTGTCATATAAAGGATCTCTAAAGAATAATTATGTATGACTTACACAGAAAAAAAACTTTATTAAGTTTTTCATGTGCATTAAAACAACAATTTACTTTATTAGATCATACCCCAAGCTGTACAAGCTCCAGATATCTCCACCCTCTGAATGATGTATTGTCTCTGGAGTGGGAACCAAATTGAAAACCTTTTACACCACTTAGTAAAACACACATTAGTAGCAGACAGCAGTGTAACATGAGCTGCTAGCAATGTACACAAATACACTTTCCAGTCACCTTCCACTATCTTAACATGGCTGATTAGAGAGCATACCCATTTAGGGCAGCTTCCAATCCAGAGACAATACATCATTCAGGGGGTGGAGATGAGAAGCTCAAAGTGCCTGGGGACATTACACAGTAAAAGTTTAATAACATTTATTCTCATCAGGTCCCGCCTAACTATATTTTAGAGAGCATTAAAGTGGCCCTTTAAGTTAAGTAAAAAATATGTATTAAAAAAATTGACAATTGGGAGTAGATTTGGTCAAACAAATAATAAAACTCACTAAATTATATTTTGGGAAAATATATAAAAATTTTACACAACATTTATAATACTCTATTTGTCACAGGTGGAATAGGGATATTTGAGAGACTCGACGTAGGAGGTGCATTTGACCATGTGTGGTGGACCTGTGAGCCGGGGAGTAGTAGTATGTGATACGATGACCCTACAAGGTCATGGGTAGAACCTTCAATTAGTGTTTACTGAACATAGGAAGGCAAAACATCATATAGTAAAGTAATAAAATCCAAACTGCTCACTAATGTGCCTGGCGTACTATGGTCTATAGGGTCATGGAGAGTCAGTTGCAACTGAACAACTAAACAACAACAACAACAAAAGTACAATACAAAACAAAGACCAACAACTCGATTACCTTGGCTTGAGACAGTGCCATTTAATTGAGGATTACAATCAGTCTGGCTGTAAGTCTCTCTGTCTCTATATTCCCATATTTTAGTGATGACTAAGTGTAGACTGGGGACCAGAGAAGTATTACATGTAGATAGAGCATTCTAATTATATTGTTCCCATGGATGATGAAGGAAAGATATCCAGAGGTCTAAGGGGGGTTGCATTTCTAGGCACGTAGCTATGAGAGCATTTATTGACAAGAAATGAGTTTGAAGCTGAGCACATGCCCATCATATGTTTATATATGAACTTTCTACATGACAACCCTACCATACCAGTAGAAGACATTGGGGATCTGGTCCATTTCATACAGTTTGAGAGGGTGAGATACACTAATGTAGCTTTTTGTAGGATTGCTCTTATAGTTCAAGCAAATGGAAATTGAGTTAGTCATGTCCTATAAGTTTTACTAGTCTTGTGTGTCAATGGTTTCACCTAAGTCAGGTTCCCATCAAGTGATATCTGGTAAGGGGAGGTAGTCCCAGAAGACTGGACAAGTGTATACAGCTGGGAAATAGTATAGTAGGAAGTATAACTATTCCTCCCTTAGTTTTTACCTTTTCACTGAAATACCTAAAGAAAGTTTAGTCACCTTTTTATTGCATGTGCTATTTTCTGCTCGGCTTGGGCCTTGGTACGTATGAACCTATATTGCTGCCTCTTGTTCTTTCTATATAATTCTTTATACTCCTTAGAGAGAGTCTGTCTTTACAAAATGGCTTCCACCTCTCTAGAGTACCAGATTGTTTGTTTTTCTTTTCTCAATAAACCTAATGCCGTGTGAGGTATCATCAATAAATCCTTTAGTACCTTCTCATTTTCAGCCATCTGAGTAGTATCATCGGCGTATCTGAGGTGGTTTATATTCCTTCCAGCAATTGTCGCACTCCTTTTCCAATCTTGAACCATTCTGTTGTCCCATGTTCGGTTCTGACCGTGGCTTCTTGGTCGACATACAGATTCTTTAGGAGGATGAGGTGATCTGGTACTCCCATTTCTTTAAGGACATGCCACATTTTGTTGTGATCCACACAGTCAAAGGCTTTAGAATAGTCTATGGAACAGAAGTAAATGTTTTTTTGGAACTATATATATATAGATATTTGTGGCGTTTATATTCATTTTTTCTTTTTCTCTACCTCCCGCCTGTCACTTTTCTTTCTTCCTGTCTCTTACACTCTATATGCTTCCTATTTCCTGTTCTTCTCTTATCTTTCTCCATTTGTTCCCTCTTGTTTCTCACATTTTTTATTCTTTCTCTCTTTCACTCTTTTCTCTTTCCTTTATGTTTCTCTCCTTTCCTTTCTTCATTTTTTCTCTCTACGCCTCTATTTGCTTATTCAGATGTCTTTTGTTCACTCCCTCCACTCATCCCTACACTTTTTTCTCTTCCCCTCCTCTCTTTTCCCTTAATTCCCCCCTCTTTCATTACACTTGTATGTCTCTTCCAATTATTGCTGCCTTTCCCATTCTTATTCTCACTTTCTTTCCCATTCTTGTAACCTCTCCTTCTCATTGGTCATCTACTCTTCAACCTCCTTTCTCTTATCTCTCATTTCTCTCCCACTCATCTCTCTTTTTCTCTTTCCGCCCCTTTTCTCAATACCCTTTTTTCACACCCTCTACTCATTACTTCTCCCAATCCCCCCTTCTTGTCTCTCTCTCCCCCTTTTCACTCTTACCCTTCCCTGGGCAAGCATATTCCAGATCATGACAAAATAACCAGATAAATATTATACATTTATACCAAACTAGTATAGGTCACCCGTATACATTACATGATAACAATGCAGACCAGATCATCACAAAATACCAGATAAATATTATACATTTATACAAGACTAGTATAGGTCATCCATATACATTATATGATAACAATCCAGACCAGATCATCACAAAATAACCGGGTAAATATTATACATTTATACCAAACTAGTATAGGACACCCATATACATTATATGATAACAATCCAGAGCAGATCATCACAAAATAACCAGATAAATATTATACATTTATACTAAACTAGTATAGGTCACCCATATACATTACATTATAACAATCCAGACCAGATCATCACAAATAACCAGATAAATATTATACATTTATACCAAACTAGTATAGGACACCCATATACATTATATGATAACAATCCAGACCAGATCATCACAACATAACCAGATACATTGTATACATTTATACTAAACTAGGATAGGTCACCCATATACATTACATGATAACAATCCAGACCAGATCATCACAACATAACCAGATACATTGTATACATTTATACTAAACTAGGATAGGTCACCCATATACATTACATGATAACAATCCAGACCAGATCATCACAAAATAACCAGATAAATATTATACATTTATACCAAACTAGTATAGGTCACCCATATACATTATATGATAACAATCTAGACCAGATCATCACAACATAACCAGATACATTGTATACATTTATACTAAACTAGAGCCAGACATCTTGGATAGTGACGTGAGATGGGCCCTCTGATGTCTTGCTAATAATAAGGCTGCAGGAGGTGATGAAATCCTAAATTAACTATTCAAAATCCTGTGAAAGTGCTGCTTGCCTTATGCCAACACATTTGGAAAACTCAAAAGTGGACAATAGGCTGGGAAAGGTCAGTCTACATCCCAATCACCAAAAAAGGCAGTGCTAAAGAGTGCTTCAATTATCGAACAATTGCACTAATTTCACATACAGCAAGGTAATGCTTAAGATCCTACAGGTTAGTCTTCAACAATATATGGACCAGGAACTACCAGATGTGCAAGCCGGATTCTGCAGAGGAAGAGGCCCAAGAGATCTAATTGCCAATGTCCGCTGGATAATACAGAAAGCAGAGAGTTCCAAAAAACATTTACTTCCTCTTCATAGACTATTCTAAAGCCTCTGACTGTGTGGATCACAACAAAATGTGGCAAGTTCTCAAAGAGCTGCTTTCTGAAAAATGACGTCCATTGTAATTTCCATCAAACTGAGCTGTTTGGTTAATTTGTTTAATAAACCTCGTAAATGAAGTTAAGAGAAAATTACACCTATTTGTGGTTGTAATTTTGCAATCAACGCAACTAATTTGAATAAAACGTAAACTTTATTTCCAATAAAAAAAAATATATATATTTTTTATGTAAGGCTTCTATATATATATATACTAGCGAATTGCCCGTCAAAAAATGACGGCAATGAAATTGTAAGGTAGCTAATGCTGTTCAGTGTGTAATAATGAAATATATAATACATGAATAAATGAATATACTTTACCTATTTTAAAGCATTGTGTGGAAGAGCTGTGAATGTGTTTTGATGTTGCTGCAGCATTAGTGGTGTGGATCTGCTGTGTAAGCGTGCTGAATGTGTGCAGTATAACACTGTGCGTGCGCGAGCCCAAACCGTTGTCGTGTACTTCCGCATTGGCGTAAAATGGCGAGTAATGTGTGGTATACGTTTGTATCGGAATATCCGTAGGTGTTTTGTGGTGTTTTGCGAGTTTCTTGTGGTGTTTTGCGAGTTTAGAGTGCTGTAGCCTCGTTTTCGTTTTGTTCGGCGGCCATTTTTTCTCTCGCTTCAAATTTTTTTTAGTCTCTAAACAGTTTTATTTGGAGTAAAATCGAGGTGTAAGTTGTATTTTTGAGGTGCTGGGTGCTCCCTCTTGGTGTAGGTAAGTTTTTTATGTATGTGGTGTGTGTATGTATTGTGTTTTAAATTTTGTAATGTTCGCGAGTTGCGTCCGAGTGTTGCGAGTCCGTAATGTGTGTGAACGTGTGTCGTATGTTGTTTGCGAGTGTCGTAATGTGTGTGTCGTACTGTTTGGGTTGCGACGTGAAGTTTGCGAGGGTCGCAGTTGCTGGCATGGAGCGCTTTCGGCGCTCCATGCCAGCAACTGCGGCCCTCGCTTTGCGAGGTCCTCAGGTGCTGGCATGGAGCGCCTACAGCGCTCCATGCCAGCAACTGAGTCCCTCGCTTTGCGAGGGTCCTCAGTTGCTGGCAAGGAGCGCCTTCGGCGCTCCATGCCAGCAACTGAGACCCTCGGGCAGTGCCCTCGCTTCGCGAGGGCCTCGGCTCGCTGCGCGAGCCCGCAGCGTTAGCAACAACTCGTACGCTCACAACTATATATGTGATATATATATAAACGTAATTATTTATTTCTCTGCATTTTTCTAAATACTCTATTTTCTCTCCTGTGGTATTTTTTGAAATTATTTTCATTTTCTTTGTGATATCCTTTTATTTCATGATTTTCTGATAAACTATTGTTATTACACTAGTTATTTGCCCTTTATTACTGTTTATACTACTATTTTATCTTGTTTGTGACTTAGATACATTTCAGTTATATTCCTAAACCTCCACTACGTAACACCTGAATAGAGATATTAGCCGGCGTTCTAATGGCGCCATCACCCAGGAAAGCCGGCTTGGTGCTTTTCTGTGATGTCACTGGACACACCCTATGCACCATGTCACGTGACCTGTTAGGTCTTGCTCATATGGGGTGATGCGCTGGTACTATGCAGCCCTATTTATGCACTATGTGGGAATCTCTTTAACTATTTCATGCCTGAATTGTAAATCCTTAACTCTTTGTGATCAGAATTATTTCTTTTATGATGACTTATTCAATGTTTGTTGTTACTTGACTTAGATAGTGTTCATGATATTATATTTTTGTTATTTGTTTTTACTTATATGGTATCACTTTATTTTAAAATGACCAAATTTTGTTCATTATACAAAATATTTTTGAAAGACATAATTTTAGATATCAGGAACGAGTTCATTGCCACCGACTTCCATCTTATGTATTATTGCCATTCTAATGTGACTACATATACATTTTAGTATCACAAATATAGTTGTGAGCATGCGGGTTGTTGCTAATGCTGCGGGCTCAAAGGCGCTCCTTGCCAGCAATTGCAGACCTCACAAAATTTACAGACTTACAAGAAACAAATACAACCCGCGGGACTTAGAAAAAAAAAACATTACGACCTCGCAAAAATACGACCTTACCGCCCGAACCCTGCGCACAGGAAAACATTAAAAACACAATAAATACACGCAACAAACACATAAAAAGCTTACCCACAGCAAGGGGGGCACCCAGGACCTCGGAAACTGAAGTTACACCTCAATTTAGTTCGAAATAGAAGAGTTTAGACACCCGAAAATCCGCTAAGCAAGAGAAAAAATGGCCGCTGAAAAAAACGAAAACTAGGCTACAGGACCCTAAAGACGCAAAACACCACCAAACACATACAGATTTTCAGAAAAAGACGAACGCGAGCGAAGAACAAGCACGCCATATCACCCACAGACGTGTACCACACATTAGGCGCCATTTTACAACACTTACTTACACGATGCGGAAGTACACAGCTACCCTAACAGATTTGACTCGCGCACGCAGCCTATTTACACTACACACTGCACACATTGCTGACACTTACACAGCAGCTCCACAGCACTCAAAATACACATTGTATGCTGCAGCAACATAAAAACAGATTGTCAGCTCTTCTGCACAATGCTTCCTGCATATATTACTTCAAAATAGGTAAAGTACATTAGGCCCGCAAATGCGGACCCTCGCAAATCGAGGGGCCGCATTTGCGGAGGTGGAGGCTCGACGGCGCCTCACACACGGTTACAAACACCCACACAAGCAGCACTACCCCGGACTTACACAAAAAAAATATGAGACGCAAAAATACGACCTTAACGGAAAAAGTACGACCTTAAGGGAAGAACAGAGAGCACAAAAAAACATTAAAAACACAATAAATACACACACAAAATACATAAAAGCTTACCCACAGTAAGGTGGGGGGGAGTAACCAGGACCTCTGCAAGTGAAGTTACACCTCAATTTAAGTCCAAATTCAAGAGTTTAGACACACGAAAATCCCCTAAGCAAGAGAAAAAATGGCTGACGAAAAAACCCTGAAAACAATAAAAATTCTAAATTCCCGCCTTACAGGTCCTTAAAGGACTGTAAAGGTCCTTAAAGGACCCGTAATATAAAAAAATATATATATATACAGAGCCCCACCAACCCCTAAAACACCCTGTCACTCATGGGGGTCAATACAGACCCCCATAAGTACTTAATTAACACCGTCACTCATGGGGTTCAATACAGACCCCCATAAACCCATAATTAACCCTGTCACTCATGGGGGTCAATACAGACCCCCATAAACCCATAATTAACCCTGTCACTCATAGGGATAATACAGACACCCATAAACCTCTAATTAACCCCCTCACTCATGGGGGTCAATACAGACACCCATAAACCCCTAATTAACCCTGTCACTTATGGGGGTCAATACAGACCCCCATAAACACATAATTAACCCTGTCACTCGTGGGGGTCAATACAGACCCCCATAAGCACTTAATGGGGGTCAATACAGACACCCATAAACCCCTAATTAACCCTGTCACTCATGGGGGTCAATACAGATCCCCATAATACATATAATTAACCCAGTAAATCATGGGGGTCAATACAGAACCCCATAAGCCCTTAACACCATCACTCATGGGGGTCAATACAGACCCCAATAAACCCATATTTAACCCTGTCACTTATTGGGGTCAATACAGACCCCCATAAGCACTTAATTAATCCGGTCACTCATAAGTGTCAATACAGACCCCCATAAACCCATAATTAACCCTGTCAGTCATGGTGGTCAATACAGACCCCCATAAGCCCTTCATTAACCTTGTCACTCAGGGGGGTCAATATAGACCCCCATAAACCCCTAATTAACCCTGTCACTCATGGGGGTCAATACAGACCCCCATAATAAATATCATTAACCCTGTCACTCATGAGGGTCAATACAGACCCCCCATAAGCCAATAAATAACCCTGTCACTGAGGAGGATCAATAGAGACCCTCATAAGCCTCTATTTAACCCCACCAGTCCCATAAGGGTATATTATAAATAAAATTTACCGTCCTTCTTCTTTTCTTCTTTTCTTCTTCTCCGGTGTTAAAAAAAAACATAACATTAGTACACATACATAAACATAAAACAAAATAAAATAAAGATAATCTACATTCTACTTACCTCCCTGCAATGTCTCTGGCCTCCTCCTCTTCTGCCCTGTCCTGGAACCGCGCTCTAAAAAAAAAATACGGAGATCCGCACTCACGGACCTCCCGGAGGCTAATGAGCCTCCCGGAGCCTTTCCCAGAAGAAAATAGCCAATGGCGCCTTCTGATTGGTTGAAAACGAAGGTCTGTCAAATTCAACCAATCAGAAGGCGCCAATGTGTGAGCCAATCAGAAAGGGATACACCACAAAATACCACTCTGATTGGATAATGCACCTGTCAATCTTTATTAAAACCAATCACAAGGCACAATTGCCTTCAGCCAATCACAATGGAATATACCCCCACAGGGTGATTGGCTGGAGGCATCTGTGCATTTTGATTGGTTGCACTGACAATACTCAATTACAAAGGGATACAACCCCACATACTGATTGGCCGAAGGCATTTGCGCCTTCTCATTGTCAATGTCAATCAGTATTACAGCCAATGAGAAGGCGCAGATGTCTTCGGCCAATCACCCCGTGGGGGTGTATCCCATTATGATTGGCTGATGGCAATAAAGCCTTCTGATTGGTTTAAATAAAGATTGACAGGTGCATTATCAAATCAGAGTGGGATTTTGGGATGTATCCCTTTCTCATTGGCTCACACATTGGTGTCTTCTGATTGGCTGAATTCGCTAGACAGCGTTTTCAGCCACATATATAGTTCTCAGCAGCGCGGGTTTGCCAAAAAACGTTAAATAATGCAATGTTAAAATTGCGGACTTCCAAAGGCGCTTCTTGCGCTCCCAGAGATGAGCGCCGCACAACTTAGGCAGAGAGCAACAAAGGCACTCACTGCGCTGGTGGAGATAAGCACCGTAGGCGATCATCCCTACGAACCGCGGGACTACAGTTCAACACAAAACTCAATTACACAATTCACAATGCGAAATCCTTAGCAGTTTGAAAAAAATAGCATAAAAAAATTACGGCCCGTAACACTTGCAACAAGGAAAGCGCAACTTACAAAAAAAAAAAAAACTTAATGGCTGAACCGCGCACATACAAAAACAACAATAACACTACCAAAATAAAAAAAATACAAAAAAAAAAAAAAAACTCCCAGCACGAGGGGACAGCCACGACATCTGGGAGTCAGGTTGCACGACAATTGAACAACAATTTGCAGAGTTTCCACACGCGAAAACGGCTAAGCGACAAAAAAATGGCGGCCAAAAAAAACAAAAACGAGGCTACACGACCAATAAACACACAAAAAACACCGCCAGACACACAAGACCTTCTACCCAAGACCGCGTACGGTTGTATAAAATACACTATTAGGGAGGACGCTACATGCTCCACAACCGCCTAACACATACACAATCGCCGCCATTTAACAACACTAACTTGCAACTAATAACATTACAAATCCAAAATGCACAATTACACACCTAAACAAACGCTTTGCGCTCGCGCACACAGCCCACTTATCCTACACACGCTACACGACCAATAGACACGCAAAAACCGCCAGACACATGAGACTTTTACACAGACCGTACGAGCTATAAAATACACTATAAGGGAGGACGCAAAATGATCCACCACCCGCGTAACACATTACACTCACTCGCCGCCATTTTACACCACTAACCTTGCAACTATAATAACATTACCATTACAAAATGCAAAAACTACACAGCCTAAACAAACGGCTATCCCCTCGCGGCACGCAGACTATTCTACACTTCACACATTGCAGACACTTCCACCTAAGCTCACCAAGAGTGCAAAATGTACATTGTATGCTGCAGGAACATCAAAAAAGATTGTTAGCTCTTCAGGATATTGCTTGCTGCATATATCAATTACAAATAGGTAAGGTATATTACTTTATGATTGTATTATCTAATTCATTATCATTAAAAAATATACAGAAAAAAAGGACCAGAAGACAGGATCGCAAAAAACACTGAAGGTGTTCAGCGCGCGGCTCACAGTGAGCGCCAAGGGTGCCGAGGACTAAAACTACACCAGGGGACAGGCTCGCAAACAGCGCAAAAAGGTGTGGACCTTGCAAAAAATACACCAACCGAGAGGCTCACAATGAGCGCCAAAGGCGCTCAGAGCGAGGCTCGCAATGAGAGCTGAGGTACTCAGACAACAGAAAACACTTGTGGCAAAAAACATTCCCTGGCTTACAATTTTATTGCCGTCATTTTTTAACGGGCAAGCACACATTCTAAAGCACAATATCACCACACTGATGTACAGAGTACAGTGGCACCCAAAACACCACAACAACTTTAGGTATACACTAAGGAAGCAACCACCAATACACAATGACACATAATCTAGGATAGTAATTAGGATAGCACAGACACACAACTCACTAGTATTGGTGCATTACAAATAAACAATAATAATAATCAATATTAACCCAGTATACCTTCCCATTATATATATATCCTATGTCTATCCTAAAAGGACTCCCATGGTATCTAATGTTACTCGCCAAAATACCATGGGGGTCTATATAGGCTCCCATGGTATGCTAAAACCAAGCCTTAACAGTACAGGAGTCTATATAGACCACTATGGTACCCTAAACGTAACCCCCGATGTGCCTAAGTATAAAAAACACTACACTACACTAATACAAGTAACTACAAACACACAAAAACTTAAAAAAATAATAATAAATTAGATTACAAAATAATAAAAAATTCAAGTAAATAAAAAATGAAAAACAAAATGAAAAATAAATGAAACTGTTAAATAAATGTAATTAAATAAGACCCACCCAAATGATCATCCAGCGATGTATGTTTGTGTAGACACAGATCTGATATTATTTTATTTAATACTGGGCTATTGTATCAGTCATTGTGTCACTGACCTAAAGTCCAGGTCTAAGACCAGAGCCCCCTGTTATACCTGGTCCTCTAGTCACACACAGGACTGCCCAGGGCTTTATGGGTTAAACACGCTACTTGTTAGCTTCGCAATGAGCAGCTTTTCTCTCTCTCTACTTCTCACTCTATCTCTGTCTCCTCCCTCTGTCTCTCTCTCCTCCTCACTCTCTCCTTCCTTTTCTCTCCCCCCTTCATCCTTCTCTCTCCCTCTCCTTCCCTCCTCTCTCCCTCCGTCACTTTCCCTCCTCTCCCCCTCCGTCTCCCATTGTAAGCCTCTGTGTAATATAGTCTTAAAAATTGTGTCTTCTGTCTGTATGCCCTCTCTCAGTGTATTCTCTCTATCTTTGCGCCCACTCCCTCTCTCTGTGTACCCTCTCTCTCTACGCCCTCTGCTTCTCTCTGCCCCCTCTCCACTCTCTCTCCCTCAGCTCTCTCTCCTTACCACCTTCTATCTCTCCCTACCTTATTCTCTCTCTCCACCTCCTTCTCTCTCCCTTCCTCTCCCCTTCGGCGCCCATTGCTAGCCTCGCAATGAGCGGCTTTTCTCGCTTTCTCCTTCTCACTCTCTCTCTCCTTCTCCCTCCCCCTCCTTGCTTCTCTCTCCCTCTCCTTCCTTCTCTCTCCCTCTGTCTCCCTCTTCGAGCCTTGCAATTTGCAGGACGGATGCGCAACTCACAATTTGCGAGCATTACACACAAACTTGAAGTACGACAACTATACAGTGATATACACACTGCAGACTGGGTATATTATGTGTAGATAGATATACTCTAAATATAAATACATATATACCATGGTATACACTGCCCTGCACTATAAATATATATTCACAGAGAGAGAAATCATCTCCCATCACTATATATGTTTAAATAAGTACAAAAACATATGAGATAAAAACATATATACACCCCTCCCTCCAAACTGACAGATAGATAGATAGATAGATAGATAGATAGATAGATAGATAGATAGATAGATAGATAGAGATAGTCAGTCCTAGTTTGTGTCCCTTGCTCTTTATTCAGTGGATATCCGGTTGTTAGGGAGAAATTATGACGTCATGACGCACGCTTACAGGAAGCTTATCTGCCAGGTCACTTGGATCGCCATGATTGTTTTGGGTAAGTCAGACAGACATTTCAGTCAGTGGGTATAATGCACGATACACACATTATAGGGCAGTGAAATAATCGGGCTGGTGATGACATCACTATTTGATAAAAGCTCTGCTTTATTGCTCCAGAGAGATGCAGAGAGTGAGACATATTGATATACCCGCCGTGTCACCATGGAAACCGGACTGTAACCATAAACACGCCCCTTTACTTTAGTGATTGGCTACTGCTTGTAGTGCTGGGGGTTCTGGGACTTGTAGTTTAGTGCAGTGAACATTCACTTCCTGTTCCTTTTCCAGCAGTGCGGCCGGGAGCTGATCTTTGTGTGTCCTCAGCAGGTAAATAAAGTGATTAATGTTCTAATTAGTGACAAGGAGATAATTTAGGGGTTATCTGGATCACTGATTACTGTGGGGAGAGCTGGGGTCGGAGCCAAATTAGTGGGAACTCAGAGCCCATAATGTTTATTAGTTCCATGAATCAGAGACACTCAATATGATGATAAGCAGAGAGATCACCTGAGCCGTATACAGAGACATATACTGTGACATAGTGTAGGATCCAGCCCCAAATAATGGTCAGGTGGGTGACTCTGCGCATGTGCGTATTGTACGGTCACTTTGGTGAGTCCTGTTGGTTCAAATCTACATATAAAAAAATAACAATCATTTAGCCACACAATGCGGAAACACACAGACAGAAGAGGGATTCACTGGGGATGAGGGTTTCCAAACCTAGAAAGTCCAAACAGGGGAAGTAATGGTTATCACAGGGGTAACCCCGGGCTAGTAACAAACCCCAGGGGTGACATGGACATCTTTGCTGGTCCATGGATGGGATCCCCTTGAGACTGGACTAGGCTCTTTTGCAGGTAAAGTGAAGCAGGTACCACAGTACTTTATTACAGATGTCTCCACATAAGGACTGTCATCACAGGTACATACGTGACTAATAAGTGTCTTTTTTCCCTTAAACTGCAGTGGTCCTTTAATATATTGTGTTGGGCCATGGCTTCCAGAGGTACCATGTTTATGGGTCATGGGGTTCCATAACTATTTTGATAAAAAATGTATCCATATCTGAATTAGCTTTGGATGAAATGATATAAAAGTGCACCATCTACAACTACCTACAGTTTCTTTTGTCTTTTTCTTGCAGAATCCTATTAACACACTAATTATAAACAAAATGACTAAGGATAAAAAGAATATGGAGAAGGTCGCTGAGAGATTCTTACACCAGGCCTTGGAGATGATCTACCTGCTGACTGGAGAGGTGAGAGCTGCTGGACAACGTCACAATGACACTACTTTTATCACATTTACTTTTATTATCCCCTCAATCTTTGTGCTGATGTTAAACAATGTCCAGTAATAGAGGAAAAGGAAAACAAATGGTTCAATATAATGTTATAAATAGATAAGATTTGGTAGAAGTAGAGAACGATCACAGACCAACAAACAGGTCCTTGTGACTGAATTTGGTGGAGGACGAGACATGTTTGTATGGAGGGAGTTATACTATCTATATGGTACAATATAATAATCTGCCTGAAGATACGTAAACTCTGTGTGTGTGTGAGGCTTTTACAGTCTGGATTAGAGGAGGACACTGAAAAGGATATATTGATGTGGGAAGGTGAGGGATATAGTGCAAGTAAGAATATGTCACACATTAACTACCTGCACTGATGTCTGACATGTCCCTCTATCATCCTGTAGGAATACACCATTGTGAAGAAGAATTCCCCCAACATTCACCAGCTGACTGGAGAGGTGAGTACTGCTGGACAATGTGACATTATACCAGGACACAGTGACCCCCATTACTGACCAAGCTCTATCTGGACCTGTGACTGGAGAGGTGAGCACTGCTGGACAATGTGACATTATACCAGGACACAGTGACTCCCATTACTGACCAAGCTCTATCTGCACCTGTGACTGGGGAGGTGAGCACTGCTGGACAATGTGACATTATACCAGGACACAGTGACTCCCATTACTGACCAAGCTCTATCTGGACCTGTGACTGGAGAGGTGATCACTGCTGGACAATGTGACATTATACCAGGACACAGTGACTCCCATTACTGACCAAGCTCTATCTGGACCTGTGACTGGAGAGGTGAGCACTGCTGGACAATGTGACATTATACCAGGACACAGTGACTCCCATTACTGACCAAGCTCTATCTGGACCTGCGACTGGAGAGGTGATCACTGCTGGACAATGTGACATTATACCAGGACACAGTGACCCCCATTACTGACCAAGCACTATCTGGACCTGTGACTGGAGAGGTGATCACTGTTGGACAATGTGACATTATACCAGGACATAGTGACTCCCATTACTGACCAAGCTCTATTTGGGCCTGTGACTGGAGAGGTGAGCACTGCTGGACAATGTGAAATTATACCAGTACACAGTGACCCCCATTACTGACCAAGCACTATCTGGACCTGTGACTGGAGAGGTGAGCACTGCTGGACAATGTGACATTATACCAGGACACAGTGACTCCCATTACTGACCAAGCTCTATCTGGACCTGTGACTGGAGAGGTGAGCACTGCTGGACAATGTGACATTATACCAGGACACAGTGACCCCCATTACTGACCAAGCACTATCTGGACCTGTGACTGGAGAGGTGATCACTGCTGGACAATATGACATTATACCAGGACACAGTGACTCCCATTACTGACCAAGCTTTATCTGGACCTGTGAGTGGAGAGGTGAGCACTACTGGACAATGTGACATTATACCAGGACACAGTGACTCCCATTACTGACCAAGCTCTAGCTAGACCTGTGACTGGAGAGGTGAGCACTGCTGGACAATGTGAAATGATGCCAGGACACAGTGACCCCTATTACTGACCAAGCTGTATCTGGACCTGTGACTAGAGAGGTGAGCACTGCTGGACAATGTGACATTATACCAGGACAAAGTGACCCCCATTACTAACCAAGCTCTATCTGGACCTGTGATTGGAGAGGTGAGCACTGCTGTACAATGTTACATTATACCAGGACACAGTGACTCCCATTACTGACCAAGCTCTAGCTGGACCTGTGACTGGAGAGGTGAGCACTGCTGGACAATGTGAAATTATGCCAGGACACAGTGACCCCCATTACTGACCAAGCTGTATCTGGACCTGTGACTGGAGAGGTGAGCACTGCTGGACAATGTGACATTATACCAGGACACAGTGACTCCCATTACTGACCAAGCTCTATCTGGACCTGTGACTGGAGAGGTGAGCACTGCTGGACAATGTGACATACCAGGACAAAGTGACTCCCTTTACTGACCAAGCTCTATCTGGACCTGTGACTGGAGAGGTGATCACTGCTGGACAATGTGACATTATACCAGGACACAGTGACTCCCATTACTGACCAAGCTCTATCTGGACCTGTGACTGGGGAGGTGAGCACTGCTGGACAATGTGACATTATGCCAGGACACAGTGACCCCCATTACTGACCAAGCTCTGTCTGGACCTGTGACTGGAGAGGTGAGCACTGCGGGACAATGTGACATTATACCAGGACACAGTGACTCCCATTACTGACCAAGCTCTATCTGGACCTGTGACTGGAGAGGTGAGCACTGCTGGACAATGTGACATTATACCAGGACACAGTGACCCCCATTACTGACCAAGCACTATCTGGACCTGTGACTGGAGAGGTGATCACTGCTGGACAATGTGACATTATACCAGGACACAGTGACTCCCATTACTGACCAAGCTCTAGCTGGACCTGTGACTGGAGAGGTGAGCACTGCTGGACAATGTGAAATGATGCCAGGACACAGTGACCCCTATTACTGACCAAGCTGTATCTGGACCTGTGACTAGAGAGGTGAGCACTGCTGGACAATGTGACATTATACCAGGACAAAGTGACCCCCATTACTAACCAAGCTCTATCTGGACCTGTGACTGGAGAGGTGAGCACTGCTGTACAATGTTACATTTTACCAGGACACAGTGACTCCCATTACTGACCAAGCTCTAGCTGGACCTGTGACTGGAGAGGTGAGCACTGCTGGACAATGTGAAATTATGCCAGGACACAGTGACCCCCATTACTGACCAAGCTGTATCTGGACCTGTGACTGGAGAGGTGAGCACTGCTGGACAATGTGACATACCAGGACAAAGTGACTCCCTTTACTGACCAAGCTCTATCTGGACCTGTGACTGGAGAGGTGATCACTGCTGGACAATGTGACATTATACCAGGACACAGTGACTCCCATTACTGACCAAGCTCTATCTGGACCTGTGACTGGGGAGGTGAGCACTGCTGGACAATGTGACATTATGCCAGGACACAGTGACCCCCATTACTGACCAAGCTCTGTCTGGACCTGTGACTGGAGAGGTGAGCACTGCGGGACAATGTGACATTATACCAGGACACAGTGACTCCCATTACTGACCAAGCTCTATCTGGACCTGTGACTGGAGAGTTGAGCACTGCTGGACAATGTGACATTATACCAGGACACAGTGACTCCCTTTACTGACCAAGCACTATCTGGACCTGTGACTGGAGAGGTGAGCACTGCTGGACATTGTGACATTATACCAGGACACAGTGACTCCCATAACTGACCAAGCTCTATCTGGACCTGGGTGTGTTTTCCTATCTTCTCTGCATGTTCTCAGTAACATTATCTTCCTCTCCTGACTCTCTATCAGTAACAGACTCTAACCAGTCTCTGTGTCCGCTCTGAATGTCGTTGTCTTTTTCAGGTCCCTATAAAGTGTGATGATGTTGCCGTCTATTTCTCTATGGAGGAGTGGGAGTATATAGAAGGACACAAGGAGCTTTACAAAGACGTGATGATGGAGAATCACCAGACACTCAGGGCTTCAGGAATCCCAACAAACAAGAGCTCAGGTAACATTGTGATATTGGAAGTGGATATACATTATCCCATGATGTTTCTATGAGAAGTTGGCCAAACTATCCAGGAATGTCCAGTAGTATCTACAGTAGATATAAAAAGTCTACACACCCCTGTTAAAATGTCAGGTTTCTGTGCTGTAAAAAAATTAGACAAAGAGAAATCATTTCAGAACTTTTTCCACCTTTAATGTGACCTATACACTGTACAACTCAATTGAAAAACAAACTGAAATCTTTTAGGTAGAGGGAAGAAAAAATATAAAAATAAAATAATATGGTTGCATAAGTATGCACACCCCTTAAACTAATACTTTGTTGAAGCACCTTTTGATTTTGTTACAGCACTCAGTCTTTCTGGGTATGAGTCTATCAGCATGGCACATTTTGACTTGGCAAGATTTGCCCACTCTTCTTTGCAAAAACACTCCAAATCTGTCAGATTGCGAGGGCATCTCCTGTGCACAGCCCTCTTCAGATCACCCCACAGATTTTCAATCAGATTCAGGTCTGGGCTCTGGCAGGGCCATTCCAAAACTTTAATCTTCTTCTGGTGAAGCCATTCTGTAACGGAGCAGGAACACGCAGTCCAAAATCTCCGCTGGTATACGATAAAATACCCACGAGGCACTACAGTTTCACCATCCCCCGACCTCCCATATTGGACGACACACAATTTGGGAGTCAAATGAATACTGACTTTATTTTGTTATTGCAGAAATATTTATACATCTCTTCCCACAGGCAATCCACATCCCCCATATTTGGCTGCACAATACCCATAAAGAGAACAATAGGTGGGTCACACCTCCCTGGCAACTTTGATACAATCAGACCTTGATTCAATTACACCTCTTTGTTCTTATCAGAGAATTAAAACACTTTGGAAAATGCAAGGTTCCTTTACAACTTTCTTATCTCTTGAATCTCTGTAATAGGATTATCTATTATCCTAGGTCTGCAAAAGTCTGGCTAATATTCTGCAGAGCATCAACCAGCATACATATTGTAGGATCATATTTTAACCAAGAATAATCATAAAACAGGGTAAAACAGTGATGGGTTCCGCTACACACCTCCCCCGTGACCATAAGCCGGCATACACGGTCTGATCCCAACGGATCGGCCTGGGGATGTCCGGACAAAAGTATTTGTTGGTCAATTCTCTAGTTTGACAACCCATCAGCATTACTGCAATTCACATTTCCCATATCCCCAGATAGCTGGGATCTGCGCGCACAAAACCACCGAATAGCGCTCAGATCCTCTTCACACAGTTCAATTGCCATGTAGCTAAAGTCTTTCCCATAGTCTTTCATTATATGAATGGGCTCCATGGCACAGTTATCTGGGGTATCATGGTTCACACAGGGCAAGTACAGAATGCCCCCCCTGTATGTAAAGGGCCAGAATGAGTGACTTACACTCTGGTATGGCCGAACACTGGTTCCAAAGGGCAATATGTACCAGGGCCATAGTCGCAGGGCAGGAGGCTGGCAAACAGTCCTCTCCAAGCCAAGGTGGCGAAGGGCACTTCGTCACACATCTCTCCTTTGGGGGGAAGTCTAACCAGGCACCTGGATATTTTGCTGTGGTGGGGGGGCAACACGCTGAGGGGACTTGAGGGCAGAGGCCAGCGGCACTCTGCCCTGATGCCAGCTCTTCTGCTGGTATAACCTGCAGGACCTCCTGCTCTGTACCAGGGACAAAGGGAGGGCAGAGGCCGACTGCACTCTGCCCCGCTGTCAGCTCTTCTGCTGGGGTACTTGGGACATATTCCGGCTCAGTAGCCAGGGAAACGTGGGGGTCAGTGGGGGTTAACATTTCCTCTGTTAACCCTGGGGCCACATTAGAAGTTAGCTGGGGAGGGGAGTTTGTACTTACCCCCTCCTCCGGTTGTCCCAGTGACGGTAGTTGGGGATCTGGACAAGCTGTGGGCGCAGAGACCACGGTCCCATCTGCGCCGTCTGGGAGATTGGTGTCTCCCCTGGTTAGGGTAAACTGTCGCTGGGGGGGAAGGATGACACCTTCTGCCCCCTGTGTTTCACACTGCCACTGAGGGGGAAGGACGACACCTTTGGCCCCCTGGAGTACCCACTGACGCTGTGGAGGAAGGTCGACACCTTCTGCTCCCTGGGGTACACACTGCCGCTGGGGGGGAAGGACGACACCTTCTGCCCCCTGGGGTTCACACTGCCGCTGAGGGGGAAGGACGACACCTTCTGCCCCCCTGGGGTTCACACTGCCGCTGTGGAGGAAGGTCGACACCTTCTGCTCCCTGGGGTACACACTGCCGCTGGGGGGAAAGGACGACACCTTCTGCCCCCTGGGGTTCACACTGCCGCTGGGGGGGAAGGACGACACCTTCTGCCCCCTGGGGTTCACACTGCCGCTGGGGGGAAAGGACGACACCTTCTGCCCCCTGGGGTTCACACTGCCGCTGGGGGGAAAGGACGACACCTTCTGCCCCCTGGGGTTCACACTGCCGCTGAGGGGGAAGGACGACACCTTCTGCCCCCTGGGGTTCACACTGCCGCTGGGGGGAAAGGACGGCACCTTCTGCCCCCTGGGGTTCACACTGCCGCTGAGGGGGAAGGACGACACCTTCTGCCCCCTGGGGTTCACACTGCCGCTGGGGGGAAAGGACGACACCTTCTGCCCCCTGGAGGGCCGGTAGAGAGACCTCGGTCCCATCTCTACCTGCCATCTGGAGGTCATCCCAGGACCAGTCAATGAAGTCTGGTTCTGCTTGTCGAGTAGGTTGGGGCTGCACGAAGCTGAGCAGGTGTTGGTAGTCCTGCTCCAGCTCCCACTCTCTTGTTACCAGGTGGGTCATGTCTTTGCTCACCTCGCCTTCGTCACCCCAGACATACATGCCCATCCGGTAGTCGTAGATGTCCCAAAACCTAGACCCCTCCGTGCTGCCAAGATCAATATCGTCCTCCAAGGCATCCCATAATAAACCCGGGCCATCATAATCATCCCCCTCCGGTAAGTCGTGTTCAGCCGTCCAGGGGTAAGTCGAACGGTATACCACCAGAGGGCCTGGTATGCGTTGTCTAGCCAGATCTCTCGCCATACCAGGGTCTCTAGTCTTGTCACCCACTCATCCAGGGGCTGCTCTCCCAATAGATACATCCGCATCGCCACACGCTTCTGTAGCCGCTGCTCATCACTGGGGAGACTCTCACCTCGCCGCCATTGGGCATCTTGCAGGGCATCATACCAGAGTTCCATTCTGTCTGTCTCCCTGTAGTCTGCGGCCTCCTTCTCATCCTCATCATGGAACGCTGTCCAAAAACTAGCCGGTTCCATCCTGCTGTAGCCAGGGGCGCTGTACGGATACTAGCGTTGCCCTCAATTTGTACTCCACGGAATGGTGTCTCCTGTAGCTGTCCTTCTGACCGTGGGAACAATTCCACCACTTGCCAACAAATGTAACGGAGCAGGAACACGCAGTCCAAAATCTCCGCTGGTATACGATAAAATACCCACGAGGCACTACAGTTTCACCATCCCCGACCTCCCATATTGGACGACACACAATTTGGGAGTCAAATGAATACTGACTTTATTTTGTTATTGCAGAAATATTTATACATCTCTTCCCACAGGCAATCCACATCCCCCATATTTGGCTGCACAATACCCATAAAGAGAACAATAGGTGGGTCACACCTCCCTGGCAACTTTGATACAATCAGACCTTGATTCAATTACACCTCTTTGTTCTTATCAGAGAATTAAAACACTTTGGAAAATGCAAGGTTCCTTTACAACTTTCTTATCTCTTGAATCTCTGTAATAGGATTATCTATTAGCCTAGGTCTGCAAAAGTCTGGCTAATATTCTGCAGAGCATCAACCAGCATACATATTGTAGGATCATATTTTAACCAAGAATAATCATAAAACAGGGTAAAACAGTGATGGGTTCCGCTACACATTCCTTTGTTGATTTGGATGTATGCTTTGGGTCGTTGTCATGCTGAAAGATGAAGTTCCTCTTCATGTTCAGATTTCTAGCAGAAGCCTAAAGGTTTTGTGCCAATATTGACTGGTATTTGGAACTGTTTATAATTCACTCTATCTTAACTAAGGCCCCAGTTCCAGCTGAAGAAAAACAGCCCCAAAGCATGATGCTGCCACCACCATGCTTCACTCTGGGTATGGTGTTCTTTTGGTGACGTGCAGTGTTGTTTTTGCGCCAAACATATCTTTTGGAATTATGGCCAAAAAGTTCAACCTTGGTTTCATCAGACCATAACACCTTTTCCCACATGCTTTTGGGAGACTTCAGATGTGTTTTTGCAAAATGTAGCCTGGCTTAGATGTTTTTCTTTGTAAGAAAAGGCTTTCGTCTTGCCACTCTACCCCATAGCCCAGACATATGAAGAATACGGGAGATTGTTGTCACATGTACCACACAGCAAGTACTTGCCAGATATTCCTGCAGCTCCTTTAATGTTGCTGTAGGCCTCTTGGTAGCCTCCCAGACTCGTTTTCTTCTCGTCTTTTCATCAATTTTGGAGGGAGCTACAGTTCTTGGTAATGTCACTGTTGTGCCATATTTTCTCCACTTAATGATGACTGTCTTCAGTGTGTTCCATGGTATATCTAATTCCTTGGGAATTCTTTTGTACCCTTCTCCTGACTGATACCTTTTAACAATGAGATCGCTCTAAAGCTTTGGAAGTTCTCTGTGGACCATGGCTTTTGCGGTGGGATGCAACTAAGAACATTTCAGGAAAGACCAACTAGAGCAGATGAACTTTATTTGGGGTTAATCAGAGGCACTTTAAATGATGGCAGGTGTATGCTGACTCCTATTTAACACGATTTGGAATGTGATTGCTTAATTCTGAACACAGCTACATCCCCAGTTATAAGAGGGTGTGCAGACTTATGCAACCACATTATTTTTTATTTTTCTTCCCTCTACCTAAAAGATTTTAGTTTGTTTTTCAATTGAGTTGTACAGTTTATAGGTCACATTAAAGGTGGAAAAAGTTCTGAAATGATTTATCTTTGTCTCATTTTTTTTACAGCACAGAAACCTGACATTTTAACAGACTTTTTATATCTACTGTATATCCCAGAGTACGTCCTGACATTGACCTCAGAAGTTAAACAGCTGACAACATGTTGATACTTGTCAGTTTCCTATTGTTTGTTTTGTTAAATAAGACATTTTTTGAATATTAATTGAATGTAATAATACCACATAAACCCTGTTTATCTTCTGTTTGTGTTAATAGGGCTCCCTTATGATAATCTAGACGTGAGGTCAGTTAGAGAGGAACAGGAGGATGAGAGAGATGGAAATGAGTATCAGCAACAGGAAATACAATATGAGCCTGGTGCAGGTGGGTGATTATGGGTAATATGAATGTATAATACAGATCTACTTGCATCAGTCATATAATTATTATATACTAGTGGCTTGCCGGTAAAAAATGTCCACATATTACGAGACTCTACCCCCCTCTACTTTTCTGGCCTCGCGATGAGCGCCTTTGGCGCTCATTGCCAGCCTCTCCCACCTCTACTTGATGGGAGGCGCTCATTGAGAGCCTCTCTCCCCTCTACTTTACTGGCCCTCTCCCTCCCCTGTGTTTTACCTCCTCCCTCCTGTCTCTTTCCCCCTCTCCCTCCCTTGTGTCTCCTTTACCCCCTCCTTTCCCTCCCTTGTCTCCTTTCCTCCAGCTCTCCCTCTGTTTTTTCTTCTTTCCAACATCCTATCCCTCCCATGTGTCTCCTTTCCACCTCATCTGCCTCCCTTGTGTCTCCTATCCCCCCTCCTCTGCCTACCTTGTGTCTCCTATCCCCGCTCCTCTCCCTCCCTTGTTTCTCATTTCCCCCCTCTTCTGCCCCCTTTTCATTCCTTTCCCCCCTCTTCTCCCTCCCTTGAGTCTCATTTCCCCCCTCCTTTCCCTCCCTTGAGTCTCATTTCCCCCCTCCTCTCCCTCCCTTGAGTCTCATTTCCCCCTCCTCTGCCTTCCTTTTGTCTCCTTTTGCCCCCTATTCTTCCTCCCTTGTGTCTCCTTTCCCCACTCCTCTCCATCTTTTGTGTCCCCCTCCTCTTCTTCTTTTGTGTCCCTCCTCCTCTCCCTACCTTGTGTCTCATTTCTTTCTCCTCTGCCTACCTAGTGTCTCCTTCCCCCTCTTCTCCCTCCCTTGTGTCTCATTTCCCCCTCCTCATCCTCCCTTGTGTCTCCTTTCACCCCTCCTCTCCCTCCCTTGTGTCTCATTTCTCCCCTCCTCTGCCTCCCTTTTGTCTCCCTTTCCCCCTCTTCTTCCTCCCGTGTGTCTTACTTCCCTCTCCTCTGCCTCCTTTGTCTCTCATTTCACCCTTCCTTTGCCTCCATTGTGTCTCATTTCCCCCTCCCCCCCTTGTGTCATTTTTTTTTCCTCCTCTGCCTCCCTAGTGTCTTCTCCCCCCTCCTCTCCCTCCCTTGTGTCTCATTTCTCCCCTCCTCTGCCTCCCTTTTGATTCCTTTCCCCCCTCCTCTCCCCCCGTGTGTCTCATATCCCCCTCCTCTGCCTCACTCCTGTCTCCTATCCCCCTCATCTGCCTCCCTTGTGTCTCCTTTCACCCCTCCTCTCCCTCCCTTTAGTTTCATTTCCCCCCTCCTCTCCCTCCCTTGAGTCTCATTTCCCCCTCCTCTCCCTCCCTTGAGTCTCATTTCCCCCTCCTCTCCCTCCCTTGAGTCTCATTTCCCCCCTCCTCTCCCTCCCTTGAGTCTCATTTCCCCGTCCTCATCCTCCTGTGTGTCTCCATTCCACCCTCCTCATCCTCTCTTGTGTCACCTTTCCCCCTCCTCTTTCTCCCTAGTTTCTATTTTGCCCCCTTCTCTCCCTCCCTTGTGTCTCATTTCCCCCTCCTCTCCCTCCCTCTGCCTCCCTTTTGTCTTCTTTTCCCCCTCTTCTTCCTCCCGTGTATCTTACTTCCCTCTCCTCTGCCTCCTTTGTGTCTCATTTGCCCCTTCTCTGCCCTCCTTGTCTCTCATTCCCCCCTGCTCTTCTTCTTTTGTGTCCCCCTCCTCTGCCTCCCTTGTGTCTCCTTTCCTCCTCCTCTCCCTCCCTTGTGTACACTCTCTCATCATATCTCGACTCGACTACTGCAATTCACTCCTTGCTGGCCTACCCATCTCTCATCTGTCTCCCCTCCAATCCATAATGAACGCCTCGCTAGACTCATCTTCAATACCAAACGATCAGTGTCTGCAGCTCCTCTCTGTCAATCACTCCACTGGCTTCCCATAGCTTCCTGAATCCGCATTTAAAATCATGACCCTAACACATAAAGCCCTCAACAACAGTGCACACCCACTTATATCTCTGCTCTTGTTTCAAAATACTCTCCCAACCGCCCCCTTCGTTCTGCTAACGACCTTCTTCTTTCCTCCTCTCTCATCACCTCCTCTCACTCCCGTCTTCAAGACTTTTCTCGTGCTGCCCCTACTATTTGGCACTCCTTGCCTCGCTTTATTAGATTATCTTACGGTCTAAACCTTTAAAAAATTACTAAAAACACACCTGATTAAAAAATATTATCACCTTCAGCCTTTATAATTACAACTGCACACTCCACAGCTTAATAACACTCACACCCACAATCTACAGTACAACACACAGACCCCTCCAATCGACTAAACAAATTGCATTCACGTTGCCATTTTGTATTTGTCACCCTCTTGTATCACACCTAAACCCTTAGATTGTAAGTTTGCGAGTTTTCAATTGTGTGTCCGTGTCTTGGAAACAAGCTCTATGTTCAATTGATAATATGCTCAAAAACAGGGCCCTCCATTTTTTATAAGGTGTTAAGTTTGTTTTTTGCCATGTACTAAACCCCTGTACAGCGCTACGGAATATGTTGGCGCGATATAAATAAAGATAATAATAATAATACGCACTACATTAAATGGCTATTAGGAATATTTAATATTTTCAATCACTTTCATTCGCCATATCGGAAAATAAACTTTTAGAAAAACTTTTATCAAGTGAACTAAAGTACCCGTGTTTGCTTATTACTATACACAAGTCCTTCTTCATGACTATGTACAGGCAGAATCTCAGATAAAGACACAGATGATGCCCCATGGTACGCTGCTTATTCAGCCCACAAAGTACATCGATATCATCCCTAACCAGGTCACCAGTCCTAAAGCATTCAGTTATATGAAGCCGGCCCTCCTACATTCATACCTTACCAATTCATAAAATGTAATCCTTGTGAGCTGGAGTAAGGATTTCCTTCTTTTACTTTCTTCATCCACACTGTCCTACCCCCTGGATATTTGGACTTCTTTGTCATTAGTGTCTATGGACTGAGATGTTATTACTCTGCTGAACATTGTAAGGTGTGGCCCATCGGCCTTGTGTATGTACCATGAGGGCCCAGAGCCCATACTGCTAGGTTATGATGTCCTTCTAGGCTCTAATTGTAGTTATTTGTGAGTGTGAAATGTGTTTCAATACCAAAATTATTCTATAGGGCTTATAAAAATATTTGGGGTTAGATATGCAGTGTATTCCCTTTCTTCCCGCTGGGCTAGCCACCAGCTGGAATTGAACTCTCACAGCTATTGGTGGCTCCATAGACTTCAATGGGTACATCGTGGGCATGAATTAAGATATCAAATATAGCAACAAGATTGAAAATAGCAATTGAAACACTTGTTACAAACAGAGGTTAAGTGGTGTCATGTGCTTGTAACTGATACCCCTTTGATCCGTTATTGCCCCATAAATCAATCCCACCTGGGCTAGATCAAACAAGGGGGTAGGGATTGGCTGGTTTCATTTGCTAAAAGGATAGATCCTGATCTCCACGCATAAATCCATACCACTTGGATTAGATGAAACAGGAGGGTCAGAATTAGTGGTAGGACACATACATCTTACATGTATATTGGTAGGACACATACATCTTACATGTATATTGGTAGGACACATGCATCTTACATGTATATTGGTAGGACACATGCATCTTACATGTATATTGGTAGGACACATGCATCTTACATGTATATTGGTAGGACACACACATCTTACATGTATATTGGTAGGACACATGCATCTTACATGTAAATTAGTAGGACACATACATCTTACATGTATATTGGTAGTACACACGCATTTTACATGTACAGACATTTTATTTCCAGCTGTTGAATTTCAGTGGTATCTTTTTATTTTGAATTTACAAAACTACATATGATATGTATAAAAATAACATAGGTATTTGTTTCTAGGGTTCCCTGGTGAAAATGTATCTACTGTATCTATTAGTGAGACAGGTGAGGATGAGACAGAGGAAATAGATATTCATCAGTTGACGGCGCATCCAGACTGCCGCACAGGTAAGTGGGAAACTTGGGAATAATATGATGGCTGTGTTGGGGACACATGAAAAGTGCCCACTTATTAGTTGTTAAAGTCTAATTTCTATTTTTAAACACAATGTTTTAATAATCTCAGTTTTAATAAATTCATACAATCATGTAATCCCAATTTGTGGTCAGCTTTTACAGTGTCTATAATGTCTTTATATCCCATAGATCCCGGGTATTATAAAGTGGCACATACTGTGGATGTAAATAGATGGACCATTGTATGCATTTGGTTCCAATTAATAGTTTATTTTTCAAATACAAAAGCAATATAAAATAATGTAAAGGTAAAAATGTATCAAACTAAAATAATATAATTATAATAGAACAATACTGACCTGACGCGTTTCACTGTTTCTATTTTACATCTTTATCAATGATGAAATAACCTAGATAAAAATAGATACAATCGACCCATAAATAAAATGGTTAAATGATAAAAGCAGAAGACGATACAACAATATACAATGGGATAGTAGGGTAATACCCCTCAGTATAAGTATATATACATATAAATACAATGTGGTATTGGGGTGTCCATTCGTACTAATAGTAACTAAAAACATTTGTGTTCAGCCTAATTACTGAGGCATCCACTAGATTCAATATAGATATGAATTTCTGCATGTGTATATACATGGGCGCACACTGTCATCACATGTGGAATGTGCGCTCTGTACTTTAGTCTGACAATAGTATTTATTGATTTGATCCCTTTAGGACAGTATAATATTTCGGGTTCCTATCCCCCCACAAACCTGGAATACTTACTTGTTGTACTGACGCGGTATCTCTTCCTATTTGTTTATTATTATTCATTCTTTTTTCTTTTTATTATTTATTATTTTTTATATCTATTCTATTTTTTATATATGTATCATAATTGGATACACTCTGATAATTATTATTATTATTAACTAGCGAATTGCCCGTCAAAAAATGACGGCAATAAAATTGTAAGGTAGCTAATGCTGTTTGGTGTATAATAATGAAATAAATAATACATTAATAAATGAATATACTTTACCTATTTTGAAGTAATATATGCAGGAAGCATTCTGTTGAAGAGCTGGCAATCTGTTTTGATGTTGCTGAAGCATTAGTAGTGTGGAGCTGCTGTGTAAGCGTGATGCATGTGTGTAGTGTAATAGTGTGCGTGCGCGAGACCAAACCGTTAGCGTAGTTGTAATTTTTGATAGTCTAAACTCTTTTATTTTGAGTTAAATTAAGGTGTAACTTCATTTTTTGAGGTCCTGGATGCTCCCTCTTGCTGTAGGTAAGCTTTTTATGTATGTGTTGTGTGTATTTATTGTGTTTTTCATTTTTTCATGTTCGCAGGTTGCGGACGATTTTTGCGAGTCCGTAATGTGTGTTAACGTGTCTCGTATGTTTTTTGCGTTACGACGTGAAGTTTGCGAGGGCCTCAGTTGCTGGCAAGGAGCGCCTTCGCGAGGGTCGCAGTTGCTGGCAAGGAGCGCCTTCGCGAGGGTCGCAGTTGCTGGCAAGGAACGCCTTGCCTGCAACTGCGGCCATTCGCTACGTGAGAGCAGCAGAGCCGCGGCCCCAAGGGCTGCGGGCTTGCTATGCGAGCCCGCAAGCGTTAGCAACAACTCGTATGCTCACAACTATATATGTGATATTATCATCTTTTTCACCTTAAACTCTGCTCCCAATAGTGAATAAATCTTTTGGAGATGTCACTGTTACATCTGGGTATTTCACAAATGTCCCAAAGTGTCCCCTTTTCGGTTTTTTTTGCCACACTGGTTTATAAATATACTCCAGCGCCCGTCTCTACCTCCACTTTGGGTCATTGTCCTGCTGGAAGGTGACCTCCATCCTAGCCTCAAATCACACACAGAGGGGTACAGGTTTTGCCCAAGAATATCCCTGTATTTAGCACCATCCATCTTTCCCCAACTCTGACCACGTTTCCCAGTCCCGGCTCCTGAAGTAGGAATTGTATTAATGATGAAACATTAATGACACGACTAACTCCTCTTGTTGGTCCTTTGAGTGAACATTATGTGTGTCCCAGATGTCACTGCTAGTAGTAGTACGCCTTTACATTGGTTATATTAGCATATTTATGAAAAGTGCAAAGTTTGAAGATATAAAATATTCCCCTCATTATATTATTTGTTCTGGTGAAGTTAATGCTACAAATGATATAGCGTCACAGGTTACGCATTTTTTCTTCTGTTAATGTGTTTCTTAATTACAACAAAATATTATTTTATTAAAACGATGAAGATGAAAAAACATTGAGTGAAGCTAAAACTAATAATTTATAATACTTACATCAATACATACAAATGTATTTTACTATCCATTAGTGGGATTTCTGGGAGATAGTCTGGGTTTACTGGCTACCAACCATTTTATAGGACAGTGTAGGGCACCCTATGGGGTTTTCTATTATCTTTATGTTAGCATGAAAATTAATGGAGAGTTAAAAGTGATACATTTTTATTTTCTTAGTATAAATGTTATATTTTTATAGTATGAATAATAAGTGTTGTCTAGTGGGTGGAGACATCACCTCTTACAGCACCATGTTATTTGGGGTATTTCATATGTATATTTATTATCTTTCAGTTCTGTCTTTACCAACATATGAATTAATGAGCAGGCAGATGAAAGAAGAATCCCAGACACCATCCTCTTCACAAGACACTAAAGTAGATGTTCAGAGTGTTCAAGAACAAAGCTCTGAAATATTCCCAAGGAAGGATTTTGTGGAGGCATTTTGTTACAAAGTAAATACTGATGTTTATTCCGAGTCCTATCAGGATAAACAAGAAACTTGTGCTCAAAGTAAGAATGTTATCTGTAGAACCAGGATAGCTAGAAAGGACACCTCAAACTGTGCAAAGCTTCACACCAGAATAGAAGATGAAAAAGCATCATATGGAAGACGGAAGTCACATCTGGCCAGACATCGAAGTGCTCATACAGATCAGAAGCCATTTGTTTGCCAGCAATGTGGGAAAGATTTCTCACTAATGCCAGGCAATGATAAAACTCATACAGATCAGAAGCCACATGTGTGCCAAGAATGTGATTTAGTAGTCACTGCAGAGTCTGATGTGATTGCACAGAGCGTAACTCGTACTAGGCAAAAGTCACATACTGGTCCTGACTGTGGTAAAGACTTCTGTAGACCTTCACAACAGATTGAACACCATTTAACTCATACAGAGGAGAAACCATTTGTTTGCCAAGAGTGTGGGAAAGGTTTCTCTCAAAAGACAGCTTTAGCTGCACACACTAGAACTCATACAGGAGAGAAGCCATTTGTTTGTAATGAGTGTGGCAAAGGTTTCTCTCTAAAGATCTATTTAGCTGCACACAATAGAACTCATACAGGAGAGAAGCCATATGTTTGTAATGAGTGCGGCAAAGGTTTCACACAGAAGCAAGGTCTGTTAGGACATAAGATGAATCATACAGGATTGAAGCCATATGTGTGCCAAGAGTGTGGGAAAGGTTTTTCTCAAAAGACCTATTTAGCTATACACAATAGAACTCATACAGGAGAGAAGCCATTTGTTTGTAATGCAGTGCGGCAAAGGTTTCTCATACAAGCATAGTCTGTTAGGACATAAGATGACTCATACAGGAGTGAAGCCATATGTGTGCCAAGAGTGTGGGAAAGGTTTCTCTCTAAAGACCCATTTAGCTGCACACAATAGAACTCATACAGGAGAGAAACCATATACTTGTTCTCAGTGTGACAAAGCATTCTCTAAAAAGTTTGCAATGCTTGAACACCAAAGAGTTCATACAGGAGAGAAGCCATGTATCTGACAGAAATGTGAGAAAAGCTTCTTGCACAAATCAAATCTGGTAACACACAATAGGATTCATACAGCAGAGAAGCAATTTTTTTTTCCAGGAATGTGGAAATGGCTTCTCTTCCAGGTCATATTTTATTAAGCATTAAGAACACATGCATAAGAAAAGTAATAATCTAGTTATACAACACAGATCCTATATAGTAAGAGCTATGTGTGTCTTTAGGAATATACAATATTGCCTTTGAGAATATATTGTATGGTGATAATCAGCTAAAATTGAGTTTTTTATAATAAAGACTTACTTTACATTCTTATAATAAAGTAACAGATTTGATAACTTGCCGAGATGTGTTCATTTGCAGAAAATGTCAGGAAAATTTGGGTACATAGTATATATGTGAGTTATTACCATGTAGCTCTCACAGTAAGCCTAGAACATGCTAAATGTATGTACATATTATACATCTTGCCTAATTTGTATTTTTGTTCTCCGTGTTCCTCATTTTTTTTTGTATCATGGGGACATTGTAATTTTGAACTTTGTAATATGATTGGCTTTCCATCTTTTTTTATTTTAGCCAATCAGATTGCATAATTGATCATTTTAATGAGCAGTCGTAGAAGTAGCATATAAATAACAGTAATCAGTAAAAGGCAAATTCAACTACTTTTTTACATATCTTAAGTTTTTTTTTTTACAAAATAACCCCACAATATTTGAAATGAAAACAATAATTTTGTAATGTTTAAGGTTCAATTTTTAAATGCATATAATATTTGGACTCTGTTAATTAGTATTGAATGTAACAAATAAAACCCCTTAAAGCCCCTGAGTGCAGTGATACCACAGTATTAGCACCTCAGTATACTTATTGCTTGGGGGTATTGCATTCAGTAAACATGATGTAATAAAATCACTAAGTTTTAGTACCGTGGTTGTTTGTGGTTTTCTTACAAACACTTGGGGCCCTCTTAAATTCCAGCCTCGTAAATAAGAGGCTTCTACTTAAGCCCTACGTACTGCAAAGTTTCTCTAACTTACAATGCTATGTCTGTATTGACCACCATGAGTGACAGGGTTAATTAAGGCCTTATGGGGGTCTGTATTGACCTTCATGAGTGACGGGGTTAAGGCCTTATGGGGGTCTGTATTGACCACCATGAGTTATAGGGTTAATTAAGGCCTTATGGGGGTCTGTATTGACCTTCATGAGTGACGGGTTAATTAAGGCCTTATGGGGGTCTGTATTGACCAGCATGAGCGACAGGGTTAATTAACGCCTTATGAGGGTCTGTATTGACCACCATGAGTTATAGGGTTAATTAAGGCCTTATGGGGATCTATATTGACCTTCATGAGTGACGGGGTTAATTAAGGCCTTATGGGGGTCTGTATTGACCACCATGAGTTATAGGGTTAATTAAGGCCTTATGGGGGTCTGTATTGACCACAATAAGTTATATGGTTAATTAAGGCCTTAAGGGGGTCTGTATTGACCACCATGAGTTATAGGGTTAATTAAGGGCTTATGTGGGTCTGTAGTGACCACCATAAGTTATAGGAAAAATTGAGGCCTTATGGGGGTCTGTATTGACCACCATGAGTTATAGGGTTAATTAAGGCCTTATGGGGGGTCTGTATTGACCACCATGAGTTATAGGGTTAATTATAGTTGCTTGGGGTTAATATTTTTAGTGTGAGTCCTTTCAGAAGCTTTACAGTCCTTTAAGGACCCGCGAGGCGGGAAATGTAAAATTGAAATGCAGCAGGGTCACGATCGGTGCCCATCGGGGACCACCGCTGCAGGGGGTTAATGTGGGGGGGCTGCTGGTCCCTATGGACCCCTGCAGCAAGGGGTTTATGTGGGTACACTTCGGGGGTCCCGATGGGGACCTCCAGCATAGAGGGGAGTTAATTGTAGGTGCTGTGGCCGGGATTGGGTAATAGTGTGCGGCGGCCCCTTTAAGGAGCCGAGGCAGGGAATTTAAAACTTTTAAATGCAGCGGGGGCCTGATCGGTGCCGATTGGGGACCCCCGCTGCAAGGGGTTAATGTGGGGGTGCTGCAGGGGTCCCGATAGAGACCCCAGCAGCATGGGGATGTGTATGGGGTGCAGGGGGGAGCCTCACACTGCTGTCTCGGGCTGCTCCGAGGCAGCACGTAGAGGCTTTAGGATCCCATGCGGGCACTTTTTGAATTCTTACGATATGCGATAATCATGCGTAGATTTAAGGCTGCGTGTGACTACGTAGCTCTCTCGGAGCCTATTCCCGGCCATTTTTTCGTAGTCATATCGCAAAGCAGGCTGCGAGAGATTCGGTACTCGCAAACAGCAGAAAAACTGCCTTTTGCGAGCACCGAGAGAATTACGAGGGATAATTTAATAGGGCCCTTGGTTTTCTCACAGACAATGAAATGTAATTACTGATAACCTCTAACAAAGTAGTTTAAGGTATTTATGGCTGACACTGGATGTGATGCTGAAGATATTTCTCAATATTTTTGGATCCATCATACACCCACCATGACTAAAGGACCACTGTGGTGTGTTTTCTTTTATATACTTTGATAATATTTATTTCAAGAGCAGAAGAAAATAAAATATTTAGATTTGTAACTTTTCCTACACAAGTGTATTTTTGCTGCAAGATTATATGTTCCTTTCTAAGCTTGTTCCGTCTCTTTCACAGGAGGGTGTGTCATTGTAAACATCTTCCAGTTACTACTAGCAGTTTTAGATGCCATATTACCATTGTACAGATAGAGCTTCCTGTGTACTAAAAGTCTTCTTTCATCTCAGGAAGTTAATCAACAGGTATCAAAATGTTTGATTTCACAGCAATATAAAAGCCTAAAACATTTAATCTATGTTTAAGTAAAGTTCCTTATTTAAATAGACGACTACAAGTGACCCTTTAACTGCACTATGTCATAAAAACAACATAGAGATACCTTGTTAAATTGAAAAAAAAAGAAATGTGTATTGATAGTCTTGTATTAAATTATATGTTTACCAAATACAGATCTTAAATTGCCTGAAAGAAGAACGCCCAGAATTTCAAGAAATAAGTCTTATTCACAAAATGTTTACTCCGAATCTTAGATGCAATGTTATTGGAAATGCTTTATAGCTTCACCTTAAAAGTAAAAATGTATGGTACAAACACAGAACCATCTAATATAAGTCTGTAGCTCATTTGTCTCTTCAGCAGAAGAATACAAGTCAAATCCTGAGGGCCGAACACAGACCTTACAGACCCTAGAAGATGACCTAAACAAAGGAATGTTATCTGATATTAAATTAATTGGAATATACATTTTGTTATTCTTGTGTTTCTTTTTTGTTCTGTACCTTTACTCTTTTCTATCTAAATCTGTATGGTCTAAATTATCAAGAGATTTATGAGGAATGTGTCATGTTAAACACATTTAATTCATTTCGATGAGGAGTTATTAGGAACTTGGATCAAGGCAACTCAGTGGATGTAGTCTTTTTGGATTCTGCAAAGGCTTTTGATACAGTGCCACATGGAAGACTATTGTGCAAATAAGTGATACAGGAATTGCAGTACATATCTGCTCATAGACTGAGGGCTGACAGGAAGCAAAGGGTTGTTGTAAATGGAACATACTCAGTACTGTGCTTATGCCCTATATAAGTGGATGTATAGATATATAGTAATTAATGTATTACTCATTGTATGTCCATATAGCATGTAGATGCTTCTTCAATCGAAAAAGTTGATCCTATAAGCCAGCCAGCACTGAGTGCTATTTTTTGGTCATGCAGGGAAACCCAATGTTGTTGGTGTATATTAATTCATTTAAGGTAGACATAGTGTGGAATATATATTAATTCACATGGGGTTATGATAGTAAGTTTAACTTTTTATGTTATAGCCATTATATAGTAGAGAATAGTGAATTCCAGCTGAAGTCACTCTACTACTGTCATTTTGGCAAATCTGTCAAAATAGGACAATTGAATATTGTTGCAGCTTTATTTAAAAAAACGAAGTACTAATATGAATACTGAGCAGCCTTATCTATTTTACTTCTGAAGTGAAGGTATGTTGCCTATAGATCATTGGGCGTAATCTCTACCTCTGGGTCATGTGAATTTATGAGGGTAATTAAACAAAAGATTTTGTATCATTCCCATCATACAATGCTCCATTGTTTTGCAGTTGTGCTTTTCAATTATTATAGGATCTGATTTTAGATGTTTTCTATCACTTACACATATTAGTGTATTAATACAATCAAAACATTTTCTTGTTGATACACTTTATTTAGGAGCCACAATAGATTCATAGCTTGAATTATTTGGTAACTGTCATAAATTGAATTCATATTAAAGCCGTCTGGTAAAAGGAAAGAAAACAATATATAAGAATAATTAAGCAGCCTCTAGACAAATTGGGAAGCCATCACTTATGTATACTTAGTAGATGTATCATACAAAGTCAGCATAAATTAGTGAACAAAAGTCAGATGGGAGGTGGCCTAGATGACTCAGGCACTCACCAGCAGTGGCAGTAGAATTTTAAGGGAGGTGGCATGGAGGATGTCCACGGTCCCCAATAATGTAAAGGAGTCTACATATAGGATTGTCAGCCTCGAGACCAGTACTCTGTAAGGAGAATCCAACCTCATAGACGATACTGATGCTCCCACAACACACACGCTGGAGGCTGCCTATGGAGTAATGCCCTGCTCTCATCACAAACGATGTGATGTAAGTTGGGGAATTTCACTGATACACTAGTTGACTACCAGTGTAGCCCAGAACTCCAGGATGTCCTGGGGGACCTGTCTGGAATATGCACGCGCACACACAGAGCTTTTCCAAACAGATTCTCTGTTTATTTCAATTTCGGTCAGAGCTTATAAAACATAAAAACAATAAATCGTAACATGTCTTCTTGTACCTTGTACAAGTAAGAGATCATGTACACTCCTTAAATGTTGGCAGGATATATAAACAAAACTTAGAAATTTTTTTTTGAGGGATAGCAGTTTCAAGGATGCATACTTTAGAGATAAGTGAGCCGTTTCTTGCTGAGCTAACACAAAGTGATTTTGAGCTAAACTGAAAACGACAAAACGTAAACCTTCATTCCCCTCTTAGATCACAACGTTATCTCAACCAAGGTAATCTTCTAACAGAAGTGTAATTAATTTCTAACAAAAAGTCGTTAGCGTGAGTATATCTGTAGCCTTATGGTTAAACTAATATGTGAAAATGGTCAGGTCGCAACTCATAACACATTTCTTGTAGTGTCTGCGATTCTTCATATGAAACATTAAAAAAGCATAATAAAAACATAATAAGCGGACCGGCCTTTAAAGAAGTTTAAAACCTCTTGAGTTTCCTGCAACATGGAGGTATTACATCACATGGAGTCCTTTGCACCCTTTACCTTAATACATTCCCAACAAGAACTCTTCAAAAGAAAACATAGTTATAAAAAGAACATCAATATGTCTACATCAATATAAACATTAGGAAATCGCAAGTTTATTAATCTGATATGATTTGTGGAATGATAAAAGATCTTTCAATAATGGGATCCATAGCAGAAGTATCACAGTCCAGATATTATAGTCTGTTGAATAAAAGTTTTTCACTTATTAGTGATTATAAAGCAGGAGCAAGGAAAGATGATATTTTGTTGGTAAAGCAATACTTTCAGGAAGACGTGTGAGCACCTGTTTGACGATATCCATAGAGGAAAGAGATAATCCAATAGGGTAAATTAAAACGTTCATATATGCTGTTACATGTATCCAAGAGATAATCCAGATAGCGGCGGCATAGATATAAAAGTCCAGATTTGTAAAATTAAACACAATGGTTAATGCAGTGAAAATGGCCTTACTTAATTCTCCAACCAATTACCAATAACTAGGTCATAGAACCAATTTCCCTTTATACTTATTGCCTTATGAGATGTGATTTAATAACCAATACAGTTTGCAGTGATATTACTAACTAGCAACTTGCCCGTCAAAAAATGACGGTCAATAACATTTTAAAGCTTGAAATGCTGTTTGTGACACAATGTGATTCTCTAACACTCTGAATCTTTTTCTTATCTACAAAGAAGTACAAAAATGGATATATATATATTTTTAACAATGTACTGTTAAACTATATCAAACTTTTTAATTGTCATGTATTGAATAATAATATAACAATCCATCAAATTTATCAGAATACGTATTGTGAACCATTACATGAAGGTTTCTAATATTGTAAACAGTGGGTAACATTTTTTTTAACAATACTAACATGAAATCGTTGAACTTTTTGTAAATGAGTCTCTTCAACCATGACAGAACATTAACATTAACATACAACTTGTATTTAAACTCCTGGTAAAGCACATAGGTATTGAATCCAGAGGAAGGCAAACAGTAAAATGGGGGATTGCAACTTAGCCAATTGTCTCAAAAGGGGAAAAAAAAAATCCTTCCTAACCCCATGAAATGGCGATCAGATTACTCCCTGGATGAATACTTTCCATTTAATTATACATTGCATTTTTGTTAACAAATGTTTCTGCTGCAAATTACATAAATCTTTTTTAACATTCAATAAATTAATTTTTCAAACAATGATAACAATGCAAACATTAACATAAGATAGTGATCTTGAATATTGAATCCAGAGGAAGGCAAATGACCAAAAATGTAATTTCAACTTTGTAAATTTGTTGAAATGTTGTCAAAAAATAATTCCTTCCTGACTCCATTGACTGGCAATCGGATTCGTCCCTGGATCAATAATCTATATGTCATGCACCATTTTATTTTTTCCACAAATGATTATGCTGCTACTAACATTAAACCTTAATTACATAGAATGCATCAACTTATCAGTCCTTTTCAGATTGTTAAGCTCACAAACCTGAAGGAAACATATTACATTGTAAACAGTAAAGGTAATAAAATGAAAGCTGTTTTGTGGGGCCAATCATGGCTAAAGTGACTTCCAAGACATTCCATTTTTTTGCCTTGAAAGTGGTTTCCTTTCAAAGAGCACAGCAGACTTTTATTTGTGTCTATAGGATGTAACCCCCTTTTTTTCTTTCCTTTCTTCCTTTTTTGTTGGTTATTACTGTATTTTTCTGAAATTGTCAACATATTTTTGTAACTGAAATAGTGTTCCTCTAAGAAGAGGTCAAGTGACCTTCAATTTCTTCCTTCAAATGAAACCACTATTCTATTTGATTACAAAACCTCGTAGTACACAATTTTTTTTGTAAAAATACATCCGTCGTGTAGTAGATCACCCTGGCTTGGATTGTCTTCAACTGAAACGTTAATCTCATCTGCATTTGTGCACCTTGAAAAAGCAACATAGAGGTGTCCATGTGCAAAAACAGGTTCTTGTAAAAAAATACCCACAGTCTTAATAGTTTGTCCTTGGGATTTATTGATGGTCATGGCAAATGCCATAATAAGTGGAAATTGTCTCCTTTGAAGGACAAAAGGCAAACCACTCTCACTTGGAGCTAAATCAATTCTTGGTATAAAAACTTGTTCACCTTTATGGGTCCCAGTCATAATTTCTGCATGTATAAAATTATCTTTTAAATAGTGCACAATTAATCTGGTCCCATTACAAAGTCCTTTTTTTGGATTCATATTTCTCAATAGCATGATAATTGCCCCTTTTTTAAATTGCAAAACATGTGGTGGCATTCCAGATGGGGTTAAAGAATTAATAAATTCTATACTAAAATTTGATTCTATATCTTTATCATCAGCCAGCACTGAATCTGCACTGTAATAATTCTTTTGTGGTGCATTGATGAATTTTAAAATTTTGTTATTTAGATTCAAGGCATATATATTTTTTGATGTTAATATCACTTTGTTTGCAATGTCTGAATAGTCGTCATTATTCAAAGTGTTTAGAAAGATTGCTGATATGAGTGATTCCTTGCAATCCATTGTTGATGGAATTTCAGTGGTATCATTGGGTAAATCATGTATTTGTGGATGTTTTCCTTCTCCAATTTGAAGGAGCCAATCATTGAATTTGCTTTGGCCTTCAGATCTCATATTTAATTCTAATTTGAGATGTGTAAATATTTTCCACATTTTACTTGTCTTGATACATGTTTCAATGATATCAGTTCTATTTCCATGTGGGACAACAGGTAATGTTTGCCTAAAATCTCCTCCTAACAACATCACCTTTCCACCAAATGGCAAATTATTATCCATCACTTATTTTAAGAATCTATCAATACATCGCAAAGCATGACATGACATCATTGTTGCCTCGTCTATGATAATTAATTTACTTTTTTTTAAATGTTTTTGCTTGTTAAGAATTCACTCTGACACTGATGTTTCTAAAATGGGAACTGGCAGTTTAAATCCACTATGCACATTTCTACCTCCTTCTAACAAAAGTGCGGCAATTCCAGTTGTTGCAAATGGCATTACTATCTTACCCTGTGCTTGAATGTAACTCATCAAACAATTGTACAGATACGTTTTTCCTGATCCACCAGGGCCATCTAGATAGAAATAACGGTCTTTGACCATTTCATCATCTGTAGCATTTGTGATGGCATTAAATGCTGTATTTGAAAAGTATTTAAAGTTGCTACATTTTCTTCTATTTGTCATTTTCTTAGCTCAGTGTCATAATCATCAAAGTTGATGTCATCAATAAGTCCTGGATCAGGCAAATTAAAACTTGCGCAATTTAATCCATGAGCAAGAAATATTTCTTGAATTTCCATTAGGAGTTTTTTAACAGTGCTATTGGCTCATTGTAACGTTTCAAGAAGTCTTCGGACATATTTAATTTAAATGTTTCCCACAAAGTAAATGCATCAGATACATTGCAAAATATGCAAATTGTTCTCTCATTTGCTTTGGCATTTGACATAGTGCTGCTTCTTCAAGACTCCTCTCCCATTCTGTATCATCTGCTATAAAGTTTTGATGTCTTGCAGCTAATAGGAAAGTCTCATAAACTATGTCATTCACTGTGTGTAAATGTTCAAAACTTTGTGCACTGGGAACATTTAAAAGAAGTAATCTTAAAGTGAAACGTTCAATGTCTCTTGGACTGACGGTATAAATTAGTGGTATAATTTTATGCGTATCTCTTTTTCGTTGTCGCCATAGACCATTTACAAACATATAGTGATATGGTATCTCAATGTATAAAAATTGTCTGGCCTTCATATCCTGGCAGTTTAATTTAAACTATGCAGTAAGTGTTGTATCTCTGTGTTCATTTTGAGCTAAGGCAGTTCTTTCATTGCCTGCATTAAAGCAAACAAACTGACTTTGTGGCAAATGTACAGCTAATCGATACACAGCATGTGACCGAACATGCATCTCAAATTTCAGAGGCCACCACATTGCTTCGGGAGCACTGACATAGCAAGCAGCTAAATAATTTGAAAGTTGGTCATGTAAAATTGGATTTTCCTTTTCGTTTGCTGCACCTTGCACAACAACAGTTACGGTATCATATCCTTTGTATATATATTTATACACATATTTGATGGATTTAATAGAAGTGCAAGCCTCAACATTTATGTACTTCATGAGCAACTGTAGGTTGTATGGAACGACAAATCTTTTATCAACCTTTTGTCCACAGATAATAGCTGTTTGTCCTTTCTTCTTTTATACAAAGGGTATTTATCACAATTAGCAGAGGTTTGCATTTGAAATTGTTTAGGAAATACTTTTGTACATTTTTTTATTTTCCATACATGGTGAATTTGGATTTATATCTCCACATGGCCCATGAATCATTCTTGTATGTCACAATCTCAAATAGTTTTGAATATTTTTCTGGATCTGGCAATTCAGCAGTAATGACTGAATCCACCCTTTCTGCAGTATTTAACTTATCTTTTTCCTGCAGGATTAAAAGTATGTGAGCATGTGGCAGTCCTCTTTTTTGAAATTCAATGATATAAACAAAAGCCACACAATTTCCAAATAACTGCTTTAGTTATATCATGTATTAATGGATTGAGTTTGATTCTGAATACTCTTGCCACTAAATTTGGTCAGTCAGTAGTAGTTTCTCCCAGATTCAAATTTTCCTTGATCTCTGGCCATTGTGGATTACATGTGAATGTAATGAATAAATCTGGTTTTCCAAATTTTGTGACAATAGCCATGGCATCATTATATTTTTCTTGCATATTGGGAAGTGGATGACAAAATGATTGCTCTTCCAGCTGGAATGTCTCAGTTGGTAGCCAGTTCAGCGACATAATCCATCAATCCACAATACTGTTCTACTCAAACCTTATTTTGTTTGAATTTTATGAAATTTAGATTATTTGCTTCGACTTGTAGATAGGAATCAATAATACATTATTGAGTGAGTTTGCCGCCAATTAAAATTGGATTAAAAGAATCCTGGATAGCAGTGTATGCCACTTTATATTGCAGCATCGAAATATTGCATTTAACACAAACTTTACTATTGGGATAACTTTGCAATTATAATTTTGGTTCCCGTCCAAGTTCACCATTTAGAAAGAAAATGGGATATGTCATTGGATCTAAATTACAACTTAATATATTTCTGTTTATAAAAGGTTGTTCTTCATTGCGTGGATATATTCTAATATCCCGCTGAAAAGGTGGTTCACATCTTCATTTTTAAAGACCATGGCAACCTCATTTACTGTTGTTAAATTATACCAGTTAAATTATAAATCGCCTAAGTACTTTGAGTTTAACGGCTCGCCTCGCTTCGCTCATCTCTATGTCATATGAACCGCGCAAAGCGTGACGGCGTCAAAGTTAGACAATTTATAATATGTGATAACCCAGAGTATATGCATGATAACGTCTTCTTTCCTTGATTACTATTCCTTATCAGATGTTAGTACGTACTAGATCCTAGCAAGGTGATAGAATAGTGTGCAAAAATGTTAGAAGCGAAAGAACAGCAAGAAAAAAAAGAAAACAGGTATAGTACAGAGTAGAATAAATGGGAAAGTGACAATAAAGTGAACACATATGCTCAGACAAACTTCATACAGGCCTAGTCTTACACATCACACTTAGACAGGCCCCTCTTAGTCGATACGGTAAGTGATAAACAGGTGGATCACTGGCTTCTGGATGGTGAGATTCTCTGGTTCATCATGTGCAGATCTTCAGGCATAAGACAAGGAGTATGTGGTGTCTTAACAGGTCCTTACACCTTTTTTATTTCTTTTCCAGCAGATACATATATTAGTGTATTGTCATGTCAATGAACAAGATATTGACGTTTCCCCTTTTTCGTGTGCATACATAGTTTCTGTCTTGGCTTTGTCTTTAGTCAGCAAACTCTGTAACTGTTTCTTCATCTGTTATTATCTGTTGTCATCAGGATAGTTACTTGGTAGAGACTTTATCTTATCATATATCAGGGCATGATTGTCTTTTCTTTGTCTTTACAGGCACGCACTCCCTGTCATCTTATTCTGGGGTAGGCAAGTGTGACAAAAATCCAAACATACAAGATCTATCATACAAGAAGCTTCCATACATTTATTTTAACTAGATATTTTCACATCATATACACCTACCCTAATAAATTTCCCTAACTGTAACATAAATATAACATATGCATATAATAAACAAGGGGTGATATAAATTAAAATTAAATGATAATGTAAATCATGCAAAGCTAATAACCATATTAAATACTTGTAAAAGATACAATAAACCATTATTTTGTACTCCTGCTAAAGTAGCAAAAAATATCATTAAAACAGTTTCAATACTACTAATTATGTCTTTATAAGTGATAAGACATTACTTAATTTATCTTACAGCAGTTTGTATATTTAAAAGGAAATTGCTAATTTTATTACTGTCAATATACATTTACTAATAAAGCTCTAAAATATCTTCTTAACTCATAATGTAACCCACCTCTTATCTTGTTTCTGTCTTAGAGGCCTAGAAATACCTTTAAAATATTTTCATAATTCTCTACTCATTTGCACCATGGCCATCATGTGAGCTGGGGATGGTCTGGAAAATATTTCTAAATTATAAAACATGATAAAATAACAGAAATTGACAATTCAGTTAGCTTCCATAGGATATAAAAACAAACACTATCCAATTTCACAACTCCACGCAGACCTATTTTTTTCACACAAAAGAACCTCTCCTTCCTCCAGGTCATCAAAGATACACCCCTCTCTCTCTTTTCACACAAAAAAAAAACAACATTTTTTTCTTCCTTTATTTCTTTCTGCTGACTGCATGCTAAGACATCTATCTCTGGGTTCCTCATTTTCACTTAGATCTTCCTCATTACTTTCCCTATTCCCTCCATCTTTTCTCTCCTTCCTGCTAGTCCGCTTACTGATTCTATAAATGTCCTGATCTGACTCCACTTCATTTTTGTCACTGTCCTCACTCAGCACTTCTGTATATAAAACACTGTATCCCGTAGTGGGAGGGCATTGAGATTTACCTCGGGGTGCCTCCTGTTTCGACTTTCCCTTAATAAGTTTCTCCAGTATTTTTTTTTTAAATAAAAAGATTGCAATTTATTTACACACAAAAAACAGCAATTTATTACAAATACCACGCTTTACTATGCTACGGTAAATATCATAAATCAGCTTCTAAAAAATGCGCTCTCTGGAACAGAAATGAAACAGAATGTGTGTCTTATTAGACAAGCCGGGGGGAGCGATGCAGCACGGGCTGTCTGCAATTTCAGACTAACAATTGTTAAAAAAAATTAAAGGGGACATGC
>JAPZIH010000723.1:50000-57500 GCA_027410445.1 Discoglossus pictus
GCTATGGTTTTAGGTTTGGGGATGTTTTATTAACGTTTTGTTAACGTCATGTTTGAGTCATTGCAGGTTCTGGTCATCGACATGTGTGGATCATAGGTCATTCATACGTCTATTGGGCTAGACGAACAGCAGCTGTTAAGGATGGGGGTTTACAGTTGGGTTTTGATATAGACTTAGGTGATATTAAATGGTTCGGTAAGAGGGGCATGTTGTGGGATGGCTTATTGCGGGAGTTTGTTGAATTTGCTAGATGGTGGTCTCCTCCGAATATATTAGTCGAACATGCTGGAGTTAGCGATTTGGGGTTTTTGTCCATTGAGGGAGTTAATTAGAGTCATAAATAGGAGAACTTCAGAGGTTAGTTCAGTTATTCCCGAACGTAATTGTGGTTTGGTCGAAGATTGTAACACATTTTACGTGGAGTTCGGCCATCGATCCCGTAGTACTGGATAAATGTAGAAAGAAGATTAACAGATCCATAGCCTCTTTTGTTAGTAAGCTCGGGGGTATGTCCATACAGCACACATATTTGGAGGGCCCTGAGTACAAGAGATTTTATGGTAGGGATTTGGGTTTCAGAATGCTTAACTTGGGTTTTGTGGAAGGTATTGCTTCTGATATGGCTGTGGTAGATAAGGGACGGGGAGCACTGTGTTAGAGGCGCGTTCTCCATGGGGATTACTGGTTAAGGAGCTGTGATTTAGGGGTATAGAAGTATACATTGACATGTATGTAAATAGTATGTATATGTATGATTCCTATACTACGTTGTGTTGATTCCCACTATATGTGTGTATGTTTGCTTAACCTCTGCATACTCAATTTAGTCTGAATACCCAGTCATGAGAGCCCATACATAAGAACATATGTAGAGTACTTAGCTTTATTAAAATATCACACAACAGAATCACTTGCTCATAACCCAGAGGAGCGCACCATCGGCCTACTGTAACCCTGTGCCCCAGAGTACTGAAACACTGCAACCAACAAGTAACAAACCCCAAATAAGGGCTTCCCAATAAAGTGAACAAGTCCCACCACCACCCAACAGCCTATATAAGCTGGCCATCACCAAAAATAAGAGCTATGACCCACTGAATACCCTCAAATAAGACAAGATTAAACAAACAAATGGCAAATGTATTGAGGAGGACCCTGTCCCTTAAAAAGAAATCCAAAGCTTCTAAATCCGGGTGTCTGATGATTATACCACCCAAGCACCTGATGAATGATGCCATACTTTTATTGATTTCATGTTAACAAATTGTTAGCCTAATGCCAATTAAACCTGGGGGTAACCTTGACCATATAATGTGATTGCCCTGGTATAACGCCCTCAACCTCAGGATATCTAACTGCATCCTACTGATAAGGTCCCACAAAGACAAAACCCTCAGATTGCTGCCCCCTACACAAAACAAACCCACTCCTATTTGCAAAACATGTTTTCATCTTAAACCCTTAACCCGAAACCATTTTAACTGAACGACATTGTGTGTGAAACCCAACTGACCCAACTGCCATTGTCTCAAACTGCTGCCATTTTCCAGTCCCAAAAAATGAACAAGTGGCCTATGATCCAGAAATGAAAAGGAGAATCTTATCTCCCAGACCCAATCTATGCGCCCCCACAGCAGATCCAATTCTAATATAGTGTGTGCCAATATCTAGGGGGTTTATATGTAAAGCAGCAATATATGACCTTACACTGAAATGAATTAAAAACGGTCTAAATTACTATTATCCTAATGAATTAAAATTGAAGATCACCCTGCTGACTGCAGCCTCAAATATTTAGTAGCCAACGGTATGGATGCCACCCTTAGCCATTCCCATACTCTTTAACCAATGGAATCAACTTTTTGGAGACAGGTTTCCCAGAGGGACTTTCCCTTCTATTACAACGATTCCCCTTCATCTGCTTTAGGCTGCAAGGTCCCCTGGGTAGCGACCTGAACTGCTTCTTTTTATCACTGTGCATAATTTTGTGATGTCATTAATTGTAATTATGCAGTGCTCTCATTGGGCGGCTTACAGCAATATAACTGAAGGTTATTTACATGGCTAGTGGAGAGGGAGCGCCATGTGCGTCAACAGGGAGTGCTGCTTTGTAATGGGAGTAACAACACACATTACTCAGACACTAATACATTTCTTAATTACAATTCTCTGGCATTCCAACAAGAGAAAAAACATTTTTTTTTCAAATGGAATACTCTGGGGTATCTGTGGCCTTGTTGTGAAAGACAATCCATTTATCCCAAACGATTTGATAAAAGGTCCAATTTGATGGAGCAAGCCAATTCTTTATGAGCCTACCTGTAGCCAGTATCATAAGTCCCAAGGGTGGGTTGGTAATGGAGTCCTGTGCCGATCTGCTGTAGGAGCAGCTTCCCGAAATATAAACAGGAAAGAGCATCAGTGATAATTTAACTTGCCATACAGAAGATATTATGCTGTAAACATTTCAATACCATCTGGCGAACTAACCAAACCACCGGAGGAGCGGAAGCAGATGTTGTATTAATAGCTTGAACCGCCCCTAGATTATTGCAGTGAAAAATTACATGATAGTTTTTAATATAGTCACCCCATAAAAACAAAGATACCATTATGGGAAATAATTCAGAGAAAGCAATGCTCATCAGTAAGCCTTCATCCATACCTGTGGACAAGGATCTGTGCACCAGTGACCCTGACAAACGCTCTAAAGCCGACTGATCCTGCCACATCAGTACAAAAGTGTAAATCAGAACGTAAGACCAGGTCATTCATAGGTAATGGTTGGCTGTTGGAATGCAACAGGAATAGCTGCCATGTACCAAGGTCTGCCTTTTGCCTGCCGTAACTCTAATGTGGGGATCAGCAAGCTTTACTCCAACATTTGTTAACGATAACCATCAACAGAAAAAATGTTCCATGGGCATAAACTGGCCCACAAAATTTAGTTTGCCAAGAAAAGACCCGATTGGACCTTTTTTGGATGCCAAAGCTATATCAGCTGAATCCATTAGATCAACTACTTTATCAAACGGTAAACTGTATTGAAAGGAATTGGTGTCTATGGGAATGCCCAAAAATGTAATTAATGAGTGGGGCCCTCAGATTTATTTCTGCCAAAGGAACTCCAAAACCATTAGCCATATCCAAGAATGTTCTACACAGATCAGAACAAACTTGTGTTACGGAGGTTAATAGCAGTTATGAATACGGCTTATGGCATGATGGGTAAACCGGTAATAAGCAAAAATCTGATTGAATATCCAACTCAGATAACAAGGTTCCTTTAGCCACTGTCTTACTCAGTTTCACAGCATGGTTAAATGAAGAATAAGTTACAGAAGATAGGTCTTTATCTATCCTGTCATTGACCGAAGATCCCCTAACGTAAGATATGTGGTGTATTAGACAAAATGTATCTTACTCTTTTGTAGGAACTAGACCCAAAGGTGATATCCATAATTGTCATACTGGAGCACTTGAGAATGGGCCCAACATCCTGCCATGTGAGACTTGCACCAGCAACTTATTAAAAGCTAATTCTGGAAATTGTGTAGCCATTATCAAATTGGAGTGTGGGGCATTTGTATGAACAAGCCTCAAGGAATGGAATGAAAAAACCTACAGCAAAACCATTAAACAAAAGATTGGTCTCCGCTACTCTCCCTTGTACCCGAGTTTACATTCGTAACCAGGGGGACATCTTTTGTAGCGACACAGGGGTTGTCCCCATTTGCAGCTGAGTTACCTAACTTTTGGGTCCTGCGCTTCCTGAAGCAACAAACATGTAGATGATTTGTGTCACATTCAGGGCGGTCATGCTTACATTTATGACAAGTTCCCCATATGCACGAGCTTTCATTATAAGTGTAAGCTCTTCTTATCCACAGATGGTGAAGAAGATGTTTTTTTTTTACTGAAGCTTTAATGGGACGTAATGGGGTTAACAATCTTTAACCAAATTCCCATCTCCTATCATCTCATGGCATTTTGGTTTTGGCTAGGGGCCCCCTTCATTTATTATAGGAGACAAACCTACCAAAGCTGCTGCTACCTCAGAAGATCTAGACATCCCTCCAACTGAGCTCATTATCTTTTAAATCCCTCAAACAAACCCTCAATAGGCAAATGAGAGAAAATAGGTACATCATAGTGTGCAATTGTTAAAGACTCACCAGTAGGCCTCCCTATGGAACCTGAGGGTTAGCCTGAGGGACATGATGTTTATGCCTTTTGTGTTTAAGTCATTGTGAGTAATCAAATCTGTAGATCTGGATTGATTATGATGATGCTGTACTTTGGCCGTGATGATCTATGAAGCAGCAATAGTTAGATTCCTGTGAAAATTTGTGATCAAGTGACTTTTCCCTTTGACATCTACAAAGAGAAGGAGAGCCCTCCCTGCCTCCATTAGACTTCCATTAGACTGCTTCAATTCCTCATGGTGTCTGGATATTCAGTGATAATTGGAATATTGTGAAATTCTGGATCATGTGAAGTGTTCCTGTGACATCTGTAATGAGAATGAGAGGCTTCCCTATACCCATTAGCCTACCTCAATTCCTCACTGGATCTTCTAAGGCTGTGAGTGTCACTATGAAGGGATCTACTAATGGGAGAATGTCTGGTGTGTGGAAGAGGGAGACACCCTGCTTATTTCTCTATCTATGTAAGGCGTGTGCCAAGGACATGTTGAATCCCTGTGTGCCGTATGCCTATCCCTAGCCCTATGACTATGTGCAGGGGAGAATTTAGTGGTATGGGCCGAGATGCACAAATGGACTCATGAAATTGGACCTAGATGGTGTTTGAACTTGGCCTTTTCTAAGTGACAAAAAAGTAACCCTACCCTATATTAGATATAGGTGAATATTGAACAGACCTGGACACCCTGGTATTTGTATGTGTAATAAGTGATGGTAATGGTGGCATGCCATGCCTTAGCTGAGTAGTGGGAGCCAGAGTGACATCAAATTTCGACCTAGAAATAAAAGCACTAAAAGCACCTCATAGTACACAATGTTTTTGGTAGAAATGTCCATCCTGTAATAGATCACCCTGACTTGGATTGTCTTCAATTGAAACTTTAATATCATCTGGATTTGTGTACCTTGAAAAAGCAACATAGAGTTGTCCATATGCAAAAACAGGTTCCTGTAAAAAAATACCCACAGACTTAAAAGTTTATCCTAGGGATGTATTTAAAGTCATGGCAAATGCCATGATAACTGGAAATTGTCTCCTTGAAGGACAAAAGGCAAACCACTCTCACTTGGAGCCAAATCAATTCTTGGTATAAAAACTTGTTCACCTTTATGGGTACCATTCATGAATTCTGCATGTATAAAATGATCTTTTAAATCCTGCACATTTAATCTGGTCCTATTACAAAGTCCTTTTTTGGGATTCATATTTCTCAATAGCATGACAATTGCCCCTTTTTTCAATTGCAAAACAAGTGGTGGCATTCCAGATGGTGTTAAAGAATTGATAAATTCTATACTAAAGTTAGATTCACTGGCCCTCATTCAATTGCAATTTGGCCAATTGAATAGGGCTCTAAATTAGCACATAACATATTTTTTTAAAATAAGATTTTAGTTAGTAAACATCTATCCAAAAGCAAGGTTTTCACTAACTAAAAACTTCTTAAAAAAATATATGTTATGTGTTTATTTAGATCCCTATTCAATTGGCCAAATTGCAATTGAATGAGGGCCACTGTCTTTGTTATCAGCCAGAACTGAATCTGCACTGTAATAATTGTTTTGGGGTGAGTTATTGAATTAAAATTTTTTGTTATTTAGATTAAAAGCATCTATATTTTTGGATGTTAATATCACTTTGTTTGCAATGTCTGAGTAATCGTCATTATTCAAAGTGTTTAGAAAGATTGCTGATATGAGTGATTCCTTGCAAACCATTTGTGATGGGATTTCTATGGATTTATCCGGTAAATTTTTTATTTGTGGATGTTTTCCTTCTCAATTTTGAATTAGCCAATTATTGAATGAATTTTGGCCTTCAGATCTCATATTTAATTCTAATTTGAGGTGTGTAAATATTTATCACAGTTTACTTGTCTTGATACATGTTTAGCCTAATTACTGAGGCATCCACTAGATTCAATATAGATATGAATTTCTGCATGTGTATATACATGGGCGCACACTGTCATCACATGTGGAATGTGCACTCTGTACTTTAGTCTGACAATAGTATTTATTGATTTGATCCATTTAGGACAGTATACTATTTCTGGCTCCTATCCTCCCACAAACCTGGAATACTTACTTGTATTGACGAGGTATCTCTTCCTATATGTTTATTATTATTTATTATTTTTTATATCTATTCTATTTTTTATATATGTATCATAATTGGATACACTCTGATTTTTATTATTATGATTACTACTAGCGACTTGCCCGTCAAAAAATGACGGCAATGTGATGTATATGTTTGTAAAGTTGTTTAGTTATTAATATAGATATTTGACACTTGTAAGTATTGTGATATGAACGTGTATTTTTGTAAAATGTTGAGGTAATGGTTTTTTAACATGAAATTTGTATCTGAAGAATTGTTAACTTCAATATACATTGAATCCAGAGGAAAGCAAAGAGTAAAAAGCCTTGTTCAAACGTCCACAATTTTAACATGAAGTTTGAAATATATGTAAGCAATAAACTTGAAAGTATATTTTTTGAAACTTGAACTTTTTTTCTTTGTAACTTTGTAACTTGACAAAACATTTGTAGAATTTTGAACAGTATAAACAGTAACATAGTGAATACATTTTGTAACATAATTTTGTATTAAAAGTATTAACAATTGAATGTAAAACCATACCAAAATATTGCCCTGTGGATTCTATTTAGGAATCCTTGAACAACCAACCAAGGTTGTACAGAAACACCTTTTATGCAGCCTTTATTTTAATTATTATTGCCACATACTAATTTTAAAAAATTCAATCTTTATTTGTACATTTAAAATGTTGTTAAAAATGCAACGATTAAAAAAATCATGTTAAACCCAAGGGGCCTTATTCTATTAGCGGCCGTAAATCGGCTGTAAGGCTGCGATTCCTTGCGGGGGTTCAGTTAACTCGCGATTCTATTATACGGCCCCGCAAGGATCTCCTCTTACGGCCGGCCGCATATCTTGGAACCGGCCGTAAGCTCTGAAATCTAAAAACTCAAAAATAAATTCAAGCCTGCACTGTACAGCTCTGTAAATGCTAGGGATCATATTGGGGGACATGAGGATTAAAAGGAACCCACTCTCAAGCTTGCACATCTGCCCAAACCCGAGTTCAAATTAACTGTTTATTTTCCGGCTGCGGCGTGGGCGTGTCTGAGGTGCTCCAAGCACTCTGGACTTTTTACATGGATATTTTACGGATATTAAAAATAAAATATTTTACGGATTTGAGTACAGGATAATTATGTGCTATGTTTTCTAACACCTAAAATCCCTTTATAGTCTTCTAAAAGT
>JAPZIH010000723.1:62500-67500 GCA_027410445.1 Discoglossus pictus
CAGATTTACGCATTAACACAGATTTCCCGCCTTTGTCTCACGCCACATCAGATTTCCCGCCTAAAACAATGCATTTGTCTCGCGCAACAGCGGATTTCCCGCCTAAAACAATGCATTTGTCTCGCGCACAAAGCCTATATATAGGGCACACTTGACACATAACTGACACTTTCTCCTCAGGTGATGACGGTCTGACTGGACGTTTTCTGATGCCGGAAAATCTCAAGAGATTGTTAGCTCTTCAGGATACTGCTTCAGAAATATTACATTAAAAAAGGTAAATATCATTTATAATTATTAATTAGTAAATTGGTACTTAATAAATCAAAAATATTAAATTTAATTAATAGACAAATAATATTGTGCTTACCTGTGTCAAACAATTGTTAATAACATTCATAATGTACATTAATTAATTAATTAATTAATTAATCATTAATATCAAAATTAGTTAACGTTTAAGAATGTGAATAAAAAAGCAACACATTGATTCATTAATTATTAATGTACATTAATTTAATAATTAATTTGTTATATATCGGGATTACCTGTATGAAAGAATTGTAAGTTACATTCATAATGTACTGTATTTAATTAATTAATTAATCATTACTAATCATTAATATCAAAAAAGGTTAACGTTTAAGAATGTGCATAAAAAAAGGAACACGTTGATTAATTAATTATTAATGTACATTATTTAAATAATTCAGTTCTTAGATTTTTAGTATAAAAAATAAAAAAAAAGGCTATATACTCATGCTTACATGTTGATGTTAGATTTAGTCACACATTACTTTAATATTAATGAACATTAATTGATTCTTATTTCATTAGTAATGTACATTATTTTAATAATTCAGTTGTAACATACTCATTTTAAAATACCCCTCAAAAAAAAAAGGTAATAGACTCATGCTTACGTCTTGACGTTATATTTAGTCAGACATTAATTTAAGATTAATACAGATTAATTGAGTCTTATTTAAAGACTAACAGTAATATTGATTGTATGTTTTTAATCTATGCTTAAATATGTGTGTTCATGCTGATTGATTGATATATTTATTTCATGTTTTTAATCTATGCAAAAATAGGTATGTTAAGCCTCATTGATTGATACAGATAAAGCAACATATTATACAATAATTTTACTATTTTGTATAATTGCAGTGAACTGTAGCTGAATGAACAGAGATAGTGACGTTTGCACACATTGAACATCATAAGGATAATTTTGACAGGTACAGAATTTGAATTATATTACTACAGCAAGATATAAAAAAATATGATTTTAGGTTTTTAATGTAGCCAAATATATGTCTGTTGATGTTCATTTAATGATATCGATGAAGCAAAAGTTTAAAAATATTCTCAATTTGATTTTACAGTTTATTTGGATCTGCAAGGGAATAAACAGACAGCGTGACGTTTGCAGCCTTTGAACAACATCAACATCATCCTCACAGGTATAAAATGTAATTTTGTAGTGATGCATAGAAAAAGGCTATATATTATATATTTGGTGAAAATGGATATTTGGTGAAAATGGAGAGTACTTATTGAGTCATTAACGTATGATATTTAGTCATAACTTGAAAAAAGTTGAAAAGACAATACTAATTAATAATAATATTTAAAGAAAATAAGAAGCTTACAACACTTGCAAAAAAAATAAAATGATGGTATGCTGTGAATTAAATCAAGAAGGAATGGAATTGAAGGATTAATAATATAAAGATAGATATGTGCAGCTATTTCCGATTTCATATATGTCAATAAAATACTTTGAAAAATGGTTTCATTTCTTTTAGTCTAAAGTGCAACATTTGAAAATGTTTTATTAGTTTATTCATCTACTTTAATGGAACAGTACAAAAAGGGAAAAAAATGTATACGAAACAAAGAACAAACAATAATTACATCTCTATTTACAATTAGAGATTAAAATAAGGGAGAATGGAGAAGACAAAATTGAACACAAAAAAAGATTTGCAAGGGAAAGGAAGCAAAGGTGGAGAGATGACGATCGACAGAGACTTTTAAATAAAAGAAAGATGAGTAAGAAAGCCGCAAGTGAGTGTGTTGGGGCTTCCAAGAAACGTAAAAGTAAACAAAAACATCTCTGTGAACCATTGTCCAATGATTCTATTTTGCAGAATGACTTAAATGTAGACACACAAGAAAAACATGTACATATAGAAAGTGGGTCTGATATCTATGTTGAAGAAATGCATGACAATGTGTTTACTACTGCAGTAGAAGTAGATACTCATTATTGTGGGTTACTTAATGTGGTTTGTCAGTTTTGTGGGGCCTATCATTTTATAAAGGAAAGACCTACTGACGGAAATTTCATTAGTTGCTGTCAGAAAGGAAAGGTGAAACTTCCAGTAAGACACCCATTTCCATATTATTTAGAATGCATAATGAGCGATCCAACATTTCCAAATTATAATAATTTCAAACAAAACATAAGGTCTTATAACAGTGCAATTTCATTTGCTTCAATGGGTGCAACATTAGCAGAAAATGTACCAGGACATGGTCCTTACTGTTTCAGAGTTCAAGGTCAAATATACCACCGAACTTCACATTTACACCCACAAGAAGGAGAGCAAAGGAAATTTGCACAGTTATATGTCTTAGATACGATGGAAGCTGTGGAACAAAGAATGACACTTCCAGAAAATAGACAGTGTTTGCGCATAGTCTTTGAACAGCTGGATAAAATTATGCAAAAAAAAAACATATAGTCAAGCATACAAAAAATTAGCACAGCTTGAAAAAGAACAACAGGAACATGCTGAAAGACATCAATTGCCTACACCAAGAGTAAATATGGTGTTAAAAAGAGATCGCAACACTGATCAAAGAAGATATAATTTACCTACTATAAATGAGGTTGCCATGGTGTTTAAAAATGAAGATGGTGAACCACCTTTTCAGCGGGATATTAGAATATATCCACGCAATGAAGAACAATCATTTATCAACATCAATATATTAAGCTGTAATTTAGATCCAATGACATATCCCATTTTCTTACCAAATGGGGAACCTGGATGGGAACCAAAATTACAATTGGAAATTTATCCCAATATGAAACTTTGTATTAGATCTAATATTTCCATGCTGGAATATAAAGTGGCACAAACTGCTATCCGTGATTGTTTTAATCCAATTTTACATGGAGGCAAACTCACTCAACAATGGATTATTGATTCATATTTAGAAGTTGAAGACAATAATCTAAATTTCATTAAATATCAACAAAATAAATGACGAGTTGAACAGTATTGTGGATTAATGGATTATGTGGCAGATTTAGCTTCCAACAGAGACATTCCAGCTGGAAGAGCAATTATTTTGCCATCCTCTTTCCAAGGATCTCCTCGCAATATGCGAGAAAGGTATAATGATGCCATGGCTATTGTTACAAAATTTGGAAAACCAGATTTATTTATTACATTCACATGTAATCCACAATGGCCAGAGATCAAGGAAAATTTGAATCTGGGACAAACTACTTCTGACCGACCAGATTTAGTGGCAAGAGTATCAAAATGAAACTCAATTCATTAATACATGATATCACTAAAGCACACTTATTTGGACAATGTGTGGCTTTTGTTTACACCATTGAATTTCAAAAAAGAGGATTGCCACATGCTCACATACTTTTAATACTGCAGGAAAAAGACAAGTTGAACACTACAGAGAGAGTGGATTCAGTAATTTCTGCACAATTGCCAGACCAAGAAAAATATACAAAACTTTGGGAGATTGTTACACATAGAATGATTCATGGGCCATGTGGAGAGATGAATCCTAATTCACCATGTATGGAAAATAAAAAATGTACTAAAGAATTTCCAAAACAATTTCAAATGCAAACTTATGCAAATTGTGATGGATATCCTTTGTTAGGAGGAGATTTTAGGCAAACATTACCTGTTGAGCCACACGGAAATAGAACGGAGATCATTGAAACATGTATCAAGACCAGTAAACTGTGGCAAATATTTACACATCTCAAATTAGAATTAAAAATGAGATCTGAAGGCCAAAATGAATTCAATGACTGGCTCATTAAAATCGGAGATGGAAAACATCCAGAAATACAGCATTTACCAAATGATACCATTGAAATTCCATCAGAAATGGTTTGCAATGAATCACTAATATCAGCCATATTTCTAAACACTACTAATAATGAGGATTACTCAGACATTGCAAACAAAGTGATATTAACATCAAAAAATATCGATGCCTTGAATGTAAATAACGAAATTGTAAAATACATCAATGCACCACAAAAGAATTATTACAGTGCAGATACTTTTCTGTCAGATGATAAAGACAGTGAATCGAATTTTAGTATCGATTTTATTAATTCGTTAACACCATCTGGAATGCCACCACATATTTTACAATTGAAAAAAGGCGCATGGATTGGATACTCAGCCTGTGTTTATTCCAACCTTGGCTTTGCATTAAAGCTGTGTAATAATACAGCATGCATAAGCTTAAAGGAAGCCATGTTTGATGATGGCTACGGAATGAAGAGCGAGGCATTTGTGGACATATTTGTATGTCCCAGCTCAACTTACCAGAATGCAGTGTAATAACTGTTTTTCTTGGAACTCTGAGCTGGAAGCAGGTTTTTTAACTTGCTTTGGACATTCAAATGTGAACACAGATGTACTTTTTATTTACTGTACTACTGTACGGTGGAGGGCTTCTATCGCTCTTTTGCCCACCATATTATAAATGATTGTTGTGGTGAACTACCTACTCATAATTTCCACAACACAGGCTGAGATCCCGCTCCATGCTGATGATAGCCAGTAAGCTTGAAACATGTACATGGATTGGATACTCAGCCTGTGTTTATTCCAACCTTGGCTTTGCATTAAAGCTGTGTAATAATACAGCATGCATAAGCTTAAAGGAAGCCATGTTTGATAATGGCTAAGGAATGAAGAGTGAGGCATTTG
>JAPZIH010000723.1:72500-147500 GCA_027410445.1 Discoglossus pictus
ATTCTCTCTATCTGTATGTAGATATATATATATATATTCTCTCTCTCTTTGTCTCTCTCTGTCTCTCTATCTCTCTCTGTGTGTCTCTGTCTCTCTCTGTCTCTCTCTCTCTCTGTGTCTCTCTCTCTCTGTGTGTGTCTCTGTCTCGCTCTGTCTCTCTCTGTGTGTTTCTATCTCTCTCTGTGTGTCTCTGTCTCTCTCTCTGTGTCTCTCTCTCCCTGTGTGTGTCTCTGTCTCTATCTATCTCTGTCTCTTTCTCTGTGTCTCTATCTCTCTGTCTGTCTCTCTCTCTCTCTGTGTCTCTCTCTCTCTCTCTGTCTCTCCCTCTGTGTCTCTCTCTCTCTCTGTGTCTCTCTGTCTCTCTCTTTCTCTCTCTCCCTCTGTGTCTCTCTCTCTCTCTCTGTGTCTCTGTCTCTCTCTGTCTCTATCTCTCTGTCTCCCTCTGTGTCTCTGTCTCCCTCTCTATATATATATATTTTTTTTTCTCTCTATCTCTATGTATATATATATATATATTCTCTCTCTCTATGTATATATATATATATATATATATATATATATATATATATAGCTGTCTCTCTCTCTCTCTATATATATATATATATATTTTATATGTATATATATATATATATATATATATATATTCTCATTATCTCTCTCTCTCTCTATATATATATATATATATATATATATATTCTCTCTATGCATATATATATATATATATATATATATATATATATATATATATATATTCTCTAGATGGCTACTTACCTCTCTTTCTCTAAGTAATAAGTCATCTAGAATATAAAGTATAAACACTAATAGATTGCTCCCAGTATATGTCACAGCTCCAGCCTCTTCTGTTTATATCACAGAGATGTCTCTCACATACATTACAGGGGCACAATGACATGGAAACTCTCCTGACCAATAAAATAATTGGATTTGAGGTGACGTCACCAGTTGCTTGGCAGAAATACACTAAAACATGCTGTCCGATCGTTACAAGCGTATGTGCACAGTGTGAGAAAGTTGTATGCGCGCAATGTGACCATGGAAACTAAATGACTTCATAGAACCGCCCCCTAACTGTGCTGATTGGCTGCTGCTTGTGCTGCTGCGCTTTCCGGAACTTGTAGATGGGCAGAGACTTCCGGTACATTCTCTTCCTATTCTTCGAGGGAGTTTGCGGCCTAGAGGTGTGTGTCCGAGCTCTTAGCAGGTAAATAACGCGATTACTGATTACTTAATGGTGAGGAGATAACGTAGGGGGTTATAAATAGCGGAATATAATGATATTAGTGTATTAGGAGGTATGAGAGTCTATATGTACATATATATATAGTGTGTGTAAATTGGTATATTTATTGTATGAGGAGGTGGAGCTCAGTGTGTATATATGTCAGACCAGCTCTCACAGATAGAGGGAGAGGGGAAGAGAGATGGGAGGGGGGATAGCGGGAGATATATATAGGGGGGGGGGGGGGGTAGATGGAGATAGGGAGTGAAACAGAGAGATAGACAGACAGATAGAGGGATAGATAGATAGAGGGATAGATAGACAGATAGAGAGAGGGATAGATAGATAGAGGGACAGATAGACAGCCCCACTCCCATCACTCTGTATTATATATATATATAGTATAATATCATAATATCCGGTATCTGTTCCTGTCTTTATCCCACTCGCACCTGATAACCAGTCACAGATAGATAGACAGATAGATAGATAGAGGGATAGATAGATAGATAGACAGCCAGATAGAGGGATAGATAGACAGACAGATAAATAGACAGACAGATAAATAGATAGACAGCCACACTCCCATCACTCTGTAGTATATATATGACAAAAAATGACGGCAATATAATTGTAAGGCAGGTAATGCGGTTTGGTACACAAAGTAAGTATTTTGGTTTTGTGAGTACTTTCGGCGCTCATTGCAAGCCTATTGGTGTATGTTTGGTTATCAGAGCTCCTTTGGCGCTCATTGCAAGGTTTGTGCTGATGGCGTTTCGGCAAACATTGCGAGCCTCTCCCCTGGTGTAGTTGTGCTCTTCTAAACACTGTTGACGCTCCTTGTGAGGCGCGCACTGAGCGCCTTTAGCGTTTATTGTGATTTTGTCGTCTGTTTTTTTATTTTTTCTGTGTATGTGTTTTGTAATGATAATTAATTAATTAGTAGAGTTATAAAGTAACTAGCGACTTGCCCGTCAAAAATGACGGGGCAATAAAATAAAGTGTTGAAATGCTGTTTGCCACACAATGTGAGTGTACTGTGTGCCTCAACTATATAGACCCCTCTAACACAGTAATGAACGCATGTAATAACACTATAAGTGCCATGAGGGTCATCCAGGACCCTCATGACCCAAAGTGTAAGCACAACACCATTTTAACCCGGTCTCTTATGGGGTCTATACAGACCCTAATAAGCCTCTATTTAACCCCATTAGTCCTATAAGGGAATTTAAAGACCCTCATTGGACAGTTAGAAGCCTAACATTACCCCGTAAGTGCTATGAGGGTTCTCCAGTACCCTCAAGACACTAAGTACAAACACTACACTGCACTCTAGCCCCCCAATAATCCATTAAATCTAAACTAACACCCCTCTACACTAACCTATTAACACCTACACTACCTACCTACACATCCTACCTACCCCCTAATCACCCCCCACCACTCTAATTACAGAAAGAAAAAAATAAATCTACATTACAGAAAATAAAAAAACATAAGTCAGAAAACATAAAAAAAAGGAACATTACATAAAATAAAAAAATACATTACAACCCCCCCACTACAGAACAAAAAAAAACATTACACACCTAAAAAGGAAATTTATACAATACAAATAAAATACAATGCAAATAAAATACAATGCAAATAAAATACATACAATACATAGAATACATACAATACAAATAAAATACAATCCCCCTATCTATCTAACATACAATCAATACAAACTATCTAAAATAGATCCCCCTATCTAACATACTATAAATGCTATCTCTATATAAAAAAAACTAAATCTATGCTAAAATAAAATGTTTAATAATAATAATAATATAAAATAATTCTAATCTAAAGCCGGGGCAGAAGAGGAGGAGGCCGGAGACCATCGCGGGGAGGTAAGTACAATGTAGATTATGTTTATTTATTTTGTTTTATGTTTATATGTATTTGTACTAATGTTATGTTTTTTTTCAACAGGGGCCACGCCGGAGAAGAAGAAAAGAAGAAGGACGGGGGCATGCTGGAAAGGCGAGTACAATGTTTAGAATTTTTTTTTTTTTTTCTGTAAATGTGTTGGACTAATTTATTTATTTTTTATACAAAATTTAAGAATAGTGCCTCTTTTCAGAGCCCCACAATACTTAGAAAATTTAGACAAATATTCTGTTTTGGGTGCTATGCCTATAAGCCAAAAATATGAACTAAATCTGTAATCTGAAAACTAGCGTCCACACAAAAGAATAGGACAACAAATAGTAGTAAGACATACTAATTTATGACTAGAAATCTACTTTTCTATACAAGAACCTATAATCCTAAACCCACAACTGAAATCTCTAATCACAACAGTGTTGCACACAAAAGAGGATAGTTCTAAAACATAAAAATATGCACCTAGAAAACTAATTAAAAGCAGGAAAAAATATATATATATATTTATTTACAGATCAAAATTGGCAGATACTGACAAGAAACAGGAAAAGATAAGACGCCAAACTAGAGAACGACAAAAACAATGTGTTGTACTCATTTTTTTCCATAGGTTGCCGATCTGAAGGGACACCTGCAAAGGTAAGTGGTCTTAATTATTTTATTTTAGCTTAGAATTAGTTTTTTTTTTATCTAGAGAAAGCATTTATTGTATGTTAGATATCTAGGGGGTATTTTATTTTATTTGTATTGTATGTATTGTGTTTGTATTGTATGTATTTCCTTTTCAGGTGTGTAAGTTTTTTTTTTCCTGTAGTGGGGGGGGGGGGGGTTGTAATGTATTTTTTTATTTTCTGTAATTTTCCTTTTATATTTTTTGTGACTTAGGTTTTTTTATTTTCTGTAATGTAGATTTTTTATTTTTTTTCTCCTAGGTTGCTGATCTCACGGGACATCTGCAAAGGTAAGTGGTCTTAATTATTTTATTTTAGCATAGATTTAATTATTTTTATATAGAGAAAGCATTAATTTTATGTTAGATAGGGGGTATTGTATTGTATCTATTCTATTTATTGTATGTATTTTCTTTTCAGGTGTGTAATGTTTTTTTTTTGGAATGCATTTTTTTATTTGATTTTATGAGTTACAGGGTTAATTCAGGGTTTATAGGTGTTTTTTATTGACCCCCATGAGTGACATGGTTAATTAAGGGGTCTGCATTGACCCCCATGAGTGACAGGGTTAATTAAGGGTTTATGGGGTACTGTATTGACCCCCATGAGTGACAGGGTTAATTAAGGGTTAAAGGGGGTCTGTATTGACCCCCATGAGTGACAGGGTTTATTAAGGGTTTATGGGGTCTGTAATGACCCCCATGAGTGACAGGGTTAATAATAGGTTTATGGTGGTCTGTATTGACCCCCATGAGTGACAGTGTTAATTATCGGTTTATGGGGGTCTGTATTGACCCCCATGAGTGACACGGTTAATTAAAGGCTTATGGGTGTCTGTATTGACCCCCATGAGTGACAGGGTTAATTATATGTTTATGGGCATCTGTATTGACCCCCATGAGTTACAGGGTTAATTCAGGGTTTATAGGGGTTTTCTATTGACCCCCATGAGTGACAGGGTTAATTATAGGTTTATTGGGATCTGTATTGACTCCTATGAGTGACAGGGTTAGTTAAGGGTTTATGGGGGGTCTGTATTGACCCTCATGAGTGTCAGGGTTAATTAAGGGCTTATGGGGTTCTGTTTTGACCCCCATGAGTGACAGTGTTAATTATCGGTTTATGGTGGTTTGTATTGACCCCCATGAGTGACAGTGTTAATTATCGATTTATGGGTGTCTGTGTTGACCCCCATGAATGACAGGGTTAATTAAGGGCTTATGGGAGTCTGTATTGACCCCCATGGATGACAGGGTTAACTAGGGGCTTTTGGGGGTCTGTATTGACCCCCATGAGTTACAGGGTTAATTCAGGGTTTATAGGGGTTTTCTATTGACCCCCATGAGTGACAGGGTTAGTTAAGTGCTTATGGCGGTCTGTATTGACCCTCATGATTGGCAAGGTTAATTAAGAGTTTATGGGGGTCTGCATTGACCCCCATGAGTGACAGGGTTAATTATAGGTTTATGGGGGTATGTATTGACCCCCATGAGTGACAGGGTTAATTAAGGGCTTATGGGGGTCTGTATTGACCCCCATGAGTGACAGGGTTAATTAAGGGCTTATGGGGGTCTGTATTGATCCTCATGAGTGACAGGGTTAATTATAGGTTTATGGAGGTCTGTATTGACCCCCATGAGTGACAGGGTTAATTATAGGTTTATGGAGGTCTGTATTGACCCCCATGAGTGTCAGGGTTAATTATCGGTTTATGGAGGTTTGTATTGACCCCCATTAGTGACAGGGTTAATTAAGGGCTTATGGGTGTCTGTATTGACCCCCATGAGTTACAGGTTTAATTCAGGGTTTATAGGGGTTTTCTATTGACCCCCCATGAGTGACAGGGTTAATTAAGGGCTTATGGGGGTCTTTATTGACCCCCATGAGTGACAGGGTTATTTAGGGCTTATCGGGGTCTGTATTGACCCCCATAATTGACAGGGTTAATTAAGCGCTTATGGGGGTTTGTATTGACCCCCATGAGTTACAGGGTTAATTCAGGGTTTATAAGGGTTTTCTATTGAACCCCATGAGTGTCAGGGTTAATTATAGGTTTATGGGGATCTGTATTGACCCCCATGAGTGACAGGGTTAATTATAGGTTAATGGGGATCAATATTGACCCCCATGAGTGACAGGGTTAATTATGGGTTTATGGTGGTCTGTATTGACCCACATGAGTGACAGGGTTAATTAAGGATTTATGGGGGTTTGGATTGACCCTCATGAGTTACAGGGTTGATTATGGGTTTATGGGGGTCAGCATTGACCCCCATGAGTGACAGGGTTAATTATAGGTTTAGGGGGGTATGTATTGACCCCCATGAGTGACAGGGTTATTTAAGGGCTTAAGGGGGTCTTTATTGACCCCATGAGTGACAGGGTTAATTAAGGGCTTATGGGGGGGTCTGTATTGACCCCCATAATTGACAGGGTTAATTAAGCGCTTATCGGGGTCTGTATTGACCCCCATAATTGACAGGGTTAATTATAGCTTTATCGGGGTCTGTCTTGACCCCCATGAGTGACAGGGTTAATTAAAGGCTTATGGGGGTCTGTATTGACCCCCATGAGTTACAGGGTTAATTCAGGGTTTATAGGGGTTTTCTATTGACCCCCATGAGTGACAGGGTTAATTATAGATTTATGGGGATCTGTATTGACCCCCATGAGTGACAGGGTTAATTATAGGTTTATGGGGATCAATATTGACCCCCTTGAGTGACAGGGTCAATTATGGGTTTATGGGGGTCTGTATTGACCCACATGAGTGACAGGGTTAATTAAGGGTTTATGGGGGTTTGGATTGACCCTCATGAGTTACAGGGTTGATTATGGGTTTATGGGGGTCTGCATTGACCCCCATGAGTGACAGGTTTAATTATAGGTTTAGGGGGTATGTATTGACCCCCATGAGTGACAGGGTTAATTAAGGGCTTATGGGGATCTGTATTGACCCCCATGAGTGACATGGTTTTTTTAGGGGTTGATGGGGCTTTGTATAGAGCCCCATGAGTGATAGGGTTAATTTTTATTTTTATTTTATTACGGATCCTTTAAGGACCTTTACGTACCCGTAAGGTGGGAAATTTGAATTTTGATTACAGCTGGGGTTCCCGATCGCGTGCGATCGGGGACCCCCACTGCTAGGATTAATGTGTGGTTAATGAGGGTTGCCGAGCTTATCTCGGATCCCTTCTTGGCTAAGTTGTACATGGCTGGGCGGTCCGAGGTCATGGTTTCGGCGGCCAATTTTTTTCTTGCTTAGCCGTTTTTCTAGTTGCGAAACGGTGGAATTTGGGGTTAAATTCCAATTTAATTTCACTTCCAGATGTCCTGGCTTTCTCTCCCTGCTGTGGGTGAGTGTTTTTTTTTTAATTATTGGGTTTATTAGTGTGTTTTTAGTGTTTTTGCGCGTGCGCTGTTCGGGGTGTTAGTGCTGTGAGACACAGGGCAGGGAGACGAGGAGGGAAAGGAGAGGACTAAGTGCTGCGAGTTAACGGTTGTGTGAGGTTCTTTGGGGGCGCTGTGGAACTAAGTGCTGCGACTTTAGAGGTATGTGGGGTTTTGTTGTTACAAAGTCATGCGCCTTAAAGCCTCCACCTTCTGCAAATGCGGCCGCTCGCAAAGCGTGACGACAATTTGTAGTTTGACAACTATTATATGTGATATACTTGACCTATGTGTAATTAATATATGCAGCAAGGAATGTGCTGAAGAGCTAACAATCTGTTTTGATGTTCCTGCAGCATACAATGTAGATTTGCAGTGTTGTTGAGCTGAGGTGGAAGTGTCAGCAATGTGTGCAGTGTTTAGTGTAAATAGGCTGCGTGCACGAGGGGAAACCGTTTGTGTAGCTGTGTACTTCCACATTCTGTAGGTTAGTGTTGTAAAATGGCGGCGAATGTGGTACGCGGGTGTGGAGCATTTAGCGTCCTTCCAAATAGTGTATTAATTACCTTGTACGGGTCTGTGTAAAAGTTGTATGTGCCTGCCGTTGTTTTCCTTGCTTAGGGGTCGTGTAGCCTCGTTTTCTTTTTTTTTCAGTGGCCATTTTTTCTCTTGCTCAGGGGATTTTCGAGTAGCGAAAGTCTCTAAATTGGCTTTAAATCTGCATGTAACCTCATTCCCAGACGTCCTGGCTGTCCCCCCTTGCTCAGTATGTTTATTTTATTTTATATTTTGTGTGTGTTTCTTATTTTTTGGGGCTCGTATTTTTTTTCCTAAGTGGTAGTTTCCTTTTGTAAGTGATACGGGCCGTAATTTTTTAGAGGCGATTTTTTCAAAGTGCTACGGGACTCGCAGTGTGAATTGTTTAATAGATTTTTCTGTTGATGTTTAGTTCCGCGGGTTGTGGGTATGATGCGCAAGTTGTGCGGGGTCGTGTAACAAATCCCAGTGTGTGACCGTCTCATGTTTATTTGTACAGACCATAATGACATGTAACAAATCCCAGAGTGTGACCGTGACATGTTTATTTGTACAGACCATAATGACATGTAACAAATCCCAGCGTGTCACTGTCTCATGTTTATTTGTACAGACCATAAAGACATATAACAAATCCCAGTGTGTGACCGTCTCATGTTTATTTGTACAGACCATAAAGACATATAACAAATCCCAATGTGTGACCGTCTCATGTTTATTTGTGTAACGGAGCAGGAACACGCAGTCCAAAATCTCCGCTGGTATACGATAAAATACCCAAGAGGCACTACAGTTTCACCATCCCCGACCCCCCATATTGGACGACACACAATTTGGGAGTCAAATGAATACTGACTTTATTTTGTTATTGCAGAAATATTTATACATCTCTTTGGCCACAGGCAATACACATGCCCATATTTGGCTACACACAATACACATAAAGAGAACAATAGGGGGGTCACACCTCCCTGGCAACTTTGATACAATCAGACATTGATTCAATTACACTTATTTGTTCTTATCTGAGAATGAAAACACTGTATACAATAGACTTCCTTTATCTTATGCAGAGTCGCTGTAACAAGATTATCTCCCATGCCAAGTAGCTGTAAATGTCTGGGACAATATTCTGCAGAGCATCAACCAACATACATATAGTAGGATCATATTTTAACCATAATAATCATAAAACAGGGTAAAACAGTGATGGGTTCCGCTACAATTTGTACAGGCCATAAAGATGTGTAACAAATCCCAGCGTGTGCCCGTATCATGGTTTTTTGTACAGACCATAAAGACATGTAACAAATCCCAGCGTGTGACCATCTCATGTTTATTTGTACAGGCCATAAAGACATATAACAAATTCCAGCGTGTGAATGTCTCATGTTTATTTGTACAGACCATAAAGACATGTAACAAATCCCAGCACGTGACCATCTCATGTTTATTTGTACAGACCAAAAAAACAAATAACAAATCCCATGTGTGAGCATCTCATGTTTATTTGTACAGACAGTGACAAAGTGACACCATCAGTTCTCTCAGAGTCTGACCAAGAAGAAGAGACAAATATGAGGAGTCCCCGGGAGATTAAAGAGGAGGAAATTCCTGTAAATATCAGTGACGGTGAGTTTTATCTTATGGACAATTATCACTCACTTCAGTCCTTATTGAAGTGTATTTATCCTTCATCACCCACCCAGGAAGTTTTACAAACATCGCAGCTCATGATAAAGGTGAATTAAATAGATTTTAAGACACAAACACCAGATTGATAGTAAATAATTACAATGGTGAAGGTCTATAATCTGTTTATCTCTATCTGTAGGACCTTTAGATGTGAAGTCTCCAGTTGTGTCCAAGGTTGAACACGAAGATCTGAATATAAGAGATCAGCAGCAAGTGAAGGAGGAGGAGAGTCCTGGGAATATCAGGGAAGGTGAGGAATTAATACACAATAAGAACATTAATAATACATTCTGTAATGTCACACTGTCACCATAACTATATTAATTTTATCTTAAAGAGAATTCAAAACTGTCTATACATTGCAATAGCTATTTATCTCTGTAGTACATAATTCTCGAGATATGCAGAATTGTTTGTGCAACTCAGTATCGTAAAGGATAGCTCAGAGAGCTTGATAAGGGTGGGGGAGGGTCTAGAATTTAGTACTGGACAATCATTACTAATATCAGTCTATAACTTAATGTCTAACACATGCACGCAACAAATGTACGGGATAATTCACATTCACATGAATGCTTACGATGTTGGTCACGCTTTGCGGCCCTCGCGCAGCAATAATCGGCGAAGGCGCTCATTGCAGGCCTCGCAATGAGTTCCACAGGTGCTCATCGGCAGCGGCGCCGCACTTAGGCTTAGGGCTTGCGATAAGCGATGCACGCCAGCGGCAGACGCTGGACTTACGACCCGTACGACTTAGTACCTCGGTCTGTAAATTTACACCCGGGATCTGTTTCTGTAGATATTTATGTCAGATAGTTGTGTAAATCTGTACAAATCCAGAGGCTTCTCTCTCTTGTGACTAATAGGACCCCAAGATGGAGATCTATATTCCGACTTAATTAATGAGGACTGAGAATATGAGAGAGATGAGAAGTCTATTCACCAGATGGAAACCCATTCAGATCCCTGTACAGGAGAGTGATAATAATAACTCCTTAGAGATGAGAGATAAACTTAAAATATATAAGAAAATTACCATTTTACAGTGTATTAATAAAGTAAGGGGGAAATAATTTAATAGGGAAAAAAAGTAGGATAATTTAGTGTTCTCCAGGATAAAGCAAGATAAGTGACTACAAAATTAAAAAGCGTCTATCCTGAAATAGTGGCTGCCAGTCAAGAAAAATGGGTGTCACTGTCCCATAATACTGTGGGATTAGAAATAAGTGACCACCTTTATTATGATAGATGGAGTGGTATAATATTTTAACTCTAGAGCTTAGAAATAAGCATCATAATGGTATAATAATTGTAACGGATCTACTGGCACCCCGACCGGGTACCTCCGTTGATGGATGCGTCCTAGCTTGCGTCGAGGCCTACAAGCACTGCACCGGACACCAAAACCACCACAGACTCCAAGGATAGTACGACAGGAACAAGCGTTCAGTAGTTACAGCTCAAGGGAGTATGCAAAAGCATAGCAATCCCCAGTATGATATAGCGATCCCTTCAATAACGAGACAAGGCTACGTTTTGAAGGGTCAAGTAGAACTATCTTTTAATGACAGGGAATCTCCTTTTATGCAATGGTGCCCTCTGAAGGGCTACACCCACATAATTATCACAACAGCCAATTATATACATGGTTCAACCCCCACGTCTCCTCCCCTCAGATAACAGGTAACACAATTAAAACAGACACAATTTTAACCACATTCTGGATGTACCCCAAATACAGGGGGTACACCTTTAAGTCCCGCACCATTCAATATCTCTCACCCAGGGGAACAACATATACAAAAATGGCATGAATCAGACCAGGGGTTCAAAAGTTAGTAAAAGTATGTTTTTACACATAACACACAGACATTGCACATATCCCCCATACAATACACATATAGGACAATAGGTGAGTCACACCTCCCTGGCAACTTGGATACAATCAGACATTAATTAGATCATTCTTCTTTGTTCTTATCAGAGAATGAAAACACTTTGGAAAATGCAAGGATCCTTTACAACTTTCTTATCTCTTGAATCTCTGTAACAGGATTATCTATTAGCCTAGGTCTGCAAAAGTCTGGCTAATATTCTGAGCCAATATATTCTGTAGAACATCAACCAATATATATATAGTAGGATCATATTTTAACCATAATAATCATAAAACAGTTTAAAACCGTGATGGGTTCCGCTACAATAATAATAAAGTGATGCTGGTATGCAAAAGCTATTTGCTAATCATAGGTATGCAGCAACATATATTATAGATGAAAAAGTTTGAGGATAGGCGCTGTTTATTTGTAAAAAAGTGCACTAAACTAAGAAAAGTTTAAAAACAACAACAAAAAGGCAGGGGGTAGAGAATGGTACCTAGTATAAATATAAATATGAACGAATGGCACATGCCAACAAATTCTCTACAATGAAATTTTATGTAGTGGACCACCTCTGCAAAAAACCAAGAGGAGGTGATATCAATACACAACTTTTACAGCTGGAAAGCAGATGGATTTTTTCCTTAAACTCCCAGTATCCAAATGGCCTTAATGAGGGCTTCTCGTATTCAGCATTCTTATGAGTAGTTACCATTTATTACAGATCTTATACTTAGCACTAGACCCTTATATAGAATCCAATAGTTCCTTAACCCCAGATACAGTATATATAGCTTAGCTCATTAGCCTTTCCATCTCTATCAAGAGTACTTTATCTACTTTTTTTTTTCAAACTCTAACAACCCCAAGTACATTACACCCTCACTTTTTTTTACATTTCCTTCAACCCTTCCATCATATTCATTCCTCACGTCTAGTTTTATTCACATTTTATCACATACCTATATTCACACTTCTTTTATATTCATTTCTCCCCTTCCCAACTACCTTACACCTTTTACACACCACAATCACCCTCACCCTCATATTTCACATTAGCATGACTATATTAATTAATGCACTCTATGGTCTCTACATGTACATTCACCCACTCACCTCAATCCCCATGGTCTCTACACGTACATTCACCCACTCACCTCAATCCCTATGGACCCTACATGTACATTCACCCACTCACCTCAATCCCCATGGTCTCTACACGTACATTCACCCACTCACCTCAATCCCCATGGTCTCTACATGTACATTCACCCACTCACCTCAATCCCCATGGACCCTACACGTACACTCACCCACTTACCTCAATCCCCATGGACCCTACACGTACATTCACCAACTCACCTCAATCCCCTTGGACCCTACACGTACACTCCCCAACTCTCCTCAATCCCCATGGTCTCTACACATACATTCACCTCAATCCCCATGGTCTCTACATGTACATTCACCCACTCACCTTAATCCCCATGGTCTCTACACGTACATTCACCCACTCACCCTAATCCCCATGGACCCTACACGTACACTCACCCACTTACCTCACTCCCTATGGACTCTACATGTACATTCACCAACTCACCTCAATCCCCATGATCACTACACATTCATTCACCTCAATCACCATGGTCTCTACATGTACATTCACCCACTTACCTCAATCCCTATGGACCCTACAAGTACATTAACCCACTTACCTCACTCCTTGTGGACCCTACATGTATACTCACCCACTTACTTCAATCCCCTTGGACCCTACACGTACATTCACCCACATACCTCACTGCCTATGGGCTCTACATGTACATTCACCCACTTACCTCAATCTCTATGGACCCTACACGTACAATCACCCACTTACCTCACTCCCTATGGACTGTACACGTACAATCACCCACTTACCTCACTCCCTATGGACTGTACACGTACATTCACCCACTTACCTCACTCCCTATGGACCCTACACGTACATTCACCCACTTACCTCACTCCCTATGGACCCTACACGTACAATCACCCACTTACCTCACTCCCTATGGACTCTACACATACATTCACACACTTACCTCAATCCCTATGGACCCTACCCGTACACTCACACACTTACCTCAATCCCCATGGACCCTACACGTTCATTCACCCACTTACCTCACTCCCTATGGACTCTACACGTACATTCACCCACTTATCTCACTCCCAATAGACCCTACACATACATTCACACACTTACCTCACTCCCTACGGACCTAAATGTTCATTTCAATGTAATGTTTTTATTTTAAATTGTAATTTTTTTTTTTTAATTAATTTTATTTTTATTGTAATTATTTTTTTTTAGTAAATTAAGTTTTTATTATTTACATAAAGTTTTAGTTAGGTGTTAAGATATTACGGATTTGTACAGGTACCCCCATAGTAGAGGATTAGGGTACTATGGAAGTCCATAGGGACCCCTATGGTAGAGGACTAATTTTAGATACCATGGGGATCCCTATTGGGGATGGTCGGTGGGGCATTCCAAGTGCCCTCTGAACACTTAGTACAATTTCTTTACTAATATAACATCAGAAAACGTAGTGCCCATTTTATTAACAGCATCTACTATTTTATTCCTATTACTATTTAATCTCCACATTCTCAGCATCTGGGTAAGGTCATCCTTTTTCAATGGATGAAAAGATTAAGCATATAGAAGAGTATTTGTATCGGCATGCTTAATACTCCACTGTGATGTCAATATTCCACTTTATGTAGATATCGTTATAACTTAATTGATTCAAAATCTCTTTCATATAATCCTCATAACTCATAAACACTAGGGAACATTTCTTATTTGCTGATGTAATGACCCCAATCTGCCATTTTATTTTCATTAGCACAATTCCTGATAGAAGACTTTGCACACACAGGAAGTTTGTATCTGCACAGTGGGAAAGTGTCAGTAACTACAGTCGGTGCTCTCCGCAGAGCTAATGGGCAGATTGTTAGTTTACAGAAACACCCACCCAGTAACAGGCATAAAAAAATGACAGCCTGCAGCAAGCAATAATTGCATGTAGAGGTTGCAATATGTAAAGTTTGTGTTTATACAGTATTTGTTTTTTCTTTTAAATAACACTTAGCAGACTATCAGATTTAGTTAAGCAAAAGACCATAATTGATGATAATTGGTATGCACCGGATCACACTGCACTCTATATACTGTACATTCAGACATATTTTGCTTTGTTTTTGTATGATTTGACTTTTTATTAACTGCTAATTGGTCTCTTTAATTGATTATAATTACTATAATAGGTATATACTAGCTAATTATTCCATAAAGAAGAATGTTAAAGCTGTCAGAATTTACTCTTTTTTTTTTTTTTCAACAGATGGATCCAAGATTTGGAATAACATTGGAGAAGACCACATTTGTAACACAGTAGAAAAACTATTTCCATGTTCTGAATGTGGGAAATGTTTCAGCCAGCTCTTAGATCTTAATCAACATAAGATGACTCATACAGGAGAAAAGCCTTTTCCATGTTCTGAATGTGGGAAATGTTTCAGTCATGTCTCAAATCTTGATAAACATAAGAGGACTCATACAGGAGAAAAGCCTTTTCCATGTTCTGAATGTGGGAAATGTTTCAGTAAGCTCTCAGCACTTAATATACATAAGAGGACTCATACAGGAGAAAAGCCTTTTCCATGTTCTGAATGTCGGAAATGTTTCATTCAGCTCTCAGATCTTAATAGACATAAGAGGACTCATACAGGAGAAAAGCCTTTTCCATGTTCTGAATGTGGGAAATGTTTCAGTCGTCTCTCAGATCTTAATGTACATAAGAGGACTCATAAAGGAGAAAAGCCTTTTCCATGTTCTGAATGTGGGAAATGTTTCAGCCAGCTCTCAGCTCTTAATAAACATAAGATGACGCATACAGGAGAAAAACCTTTTTCATGTTCTGAATGTGGGAAATGTTTCAGTCGTCTCTCACACCTTAATACACATAAGAGGACTCATACAGGAGAAAAGCCTTTTTCATGTTCTGAATGTGGGAAATGTTTCAGTCGGGTCTCAGATCTTAATACACATAAGATGACTCATACAGGAGAAAAACCTTTTTCATGTTCTGAATGTGGGAAATGTTTCAGTCGGGTCTCAGATCTTAATACACATAAGATGACTCATACAGGAGAAAAACCTTTTTCATGTTCTGAATGTGGGAAATGTTTCAGTCATGTCTCAGCTCTTAATATACATAAGATGACTCATACAGGAGAAAAGCCTTTTTCATGTTCTGAATGTGGGAAATGTTTCAGTCAGGTCTCACACCTTAATACACATAAGAGGAATCATACAGGAGAAAAGCCTTTTCCATGTTCTGATTGTGGGAAATGTTTCAGTCGGGTCTCAGATCTTAATAACCATAAGAGGACTCATACAGGAGAAAAGCCTTTTTCATGTTCTGAATGTGGGAAATGTTTCAGTCGGGTCTCAAATCTTAATAGCCATAAGAGGACTCATACAGGAGAAAAGCCTTTTCCATGTTCTGAATGTGGGACATGTTTCAGTCGGGTCTCAAATCTTAATAGCCATAAGAGGACTCATACAGGAGAAAAGCCTTTTCCATGTTCTGAATGTGGGACATGTTTCATTCAGGCCTCATATCTCAAGCGACACATGAGAACTCACACAGGATAAACACCATTTGCATGATCTGAAACTCACATGAGAAAATGTTTCAGTAAGATTTGAAATGACACAAGAAACTCACACAGGATAAAGACCAGTTGTATGTATGGAATGTGGGTAAGAGTTTAATATGAGTCCGCCATTACACATCAACATGACACATCATGCAATTCTACTTAAATCATATAAATGTAAGTAATTAAAAACATTAGCAAGCTCATAAAGATCTATGGATATCTGAGTTGTAAATCACTTTAATAGAGCAGTAAGTTGTACTAATGTATCAGCTTGTATTATTACAATACATGATATGATGCTGGACTGTGCATTGCTGCTTTTTGCTTTGTTACCAATAACCTTTCGATTTAAGGGATCCAGAACGTATGGACTTTGCTCTACACCATCATGCTGAGCACTCATAATACATTTGTGGACCTGTAAACTAAGCTATATATATTTTTTATATAGTCTTTATAATATTTTTTAACCTTAATAGCCCCTTCCATGAATTTTCCTTTTTTCTATGTACATTTGTTGCATCAAACAAAGCAATGAGTTTAAAGGGCTTGAAAATTAAAAAAACTATGCTTTTAGGTACGGAAAGACTCATAAATGTCAATAAAGTTATTTTTTAATTGAATAAGAATTGACTGGGATATTTCTTGATTTAATCATACATCCCCCTCATTTACTGTTCCCTCTAAGCTGTGCGCGCGCGCACATACCCTGAGATGAGCGCACACAACTAAACATGGAGTGCACACAGATCCCTAGGGGGATATGTAATCTTAGTTTTCCCAATTAACTTTTTTTACACTAGGAGAAATAGATCTCCATTGGCCCTTTTTCTTTTGCCGGTGCTGCCTTTGAGATAGCGCTGGTGGGCGGAGAAACTCGATAGGGCAAATCTGGTGCTGATGTCAGATGTCGACGTCCGACATTAGCTTGCTCTCTCAAAGCATCAGAGTCATTCACCCTTCCATGCTGCGTAAACAACATTTCAATGTGTGCACAAAGCAAATCAAAGAATAACACAGGACAAAAGGAAAAGGGTCAATGGAGATCTATTTCTCCCTGGGTGGAAACAATTAATTGGGAAAACTTTATAAGCACATAACAAAGAAAGGATTCATACATTGCAAAATGAAATGTATATAGGGTCAATGGAGATCTATTTCTTAATGGGTGGAAAAAGGTTCATGGGAATACTAAAATTAAATATCCACCTGTAGGTAATTAGAAATGAATGTTCTTTCATATGGAATTAGTACGTGATGCCACCAGGCTGGTGGAGATAGAGACTGAGTACTTGGTGGGAACAAAGAACAGAATCTGTGGTTAAATGACTGAAGATATTTAGAATATCTGAAGGAGTTACTATTTAGTAAAAATAGTGCACTTTTATGGTATACTATGGCCTTGATTCAATTGAGCTGTCAATGTTTACAGGAGCCCGTAAACTTATTTGCTGTTCAATTGGCGTCTTTTTGCGAGCTGCAAACGATCTACGGGTTACAGGCTAAAAAATCACTGCGGTTGTAAAAATAGTAACTTACAACCCATCTAAGCCTTTGATCTTTCAAGCTTGCAACAGTTACAATCGCAAAATCGCTATTCAATTGCTACAGTTCCTCAAGCCCGCAAATATTTTCACACCGGTAAATGTCAAATGTAGAAGGAGACACAGGGGAGGGAGGGGGGAAGAGACACGGGGGAGGGGGAAAGAGACACAGGGGAGGGAGAGGGGGAAGAGACACAGGAGGGAGAGCTGGGGAAAAGACACAGGAGGGAAAGAGGAACGGGGGGGGAAGAGACACAGGGAAGTGAGAGGAGGGGGGAAGAGACGGGAGTGAGAGGAGGGGGGAGAGACATGGGAGTGAAAGGAGGGGGAAGAGACAGGGGAGGGGGAAAGAGACACAGGGGAGGGAAGGGGGGAACAGACACAGGGGAGTGAGAGGAGGGGGAAGAGACAGGGGAGTGAGAGGAGGGGAGAAGAGACGGGAGTGAGAGGAGGGGGGAAGAGACGGGAGTGAGAGGAGGGCCGAAGATACACAGGGGAGGGAAATGGGGGTGAAGAGACACGAGGGAGGGGGGAAGAGACAGAGGGGGGATGGGGAAAAATACACAGGGGAGAAGGGAAGAGACACAGGGGAAGGAGAGGGGGGGGAAGAGACACAGGGGAGGGGGAAAGAGACCCATAGGAGGAAGGGGGGTTAAAAACTCAGGGGGGGAAGGAGACAAAAGGGAGGGGAATGAGACACAAGGGAGGAAGTAGACAGGGGGAGAGACTCGCAATAAGCACCAAATACGCTCATTGCCAGGCCCTTGATGAGCGCCGCTAAATGCACTCATCGCTAAGCCAATAAAGTCGAGGGTGGGAGAGGTAGAGGGGAGAAGCTCACAATGAGCGCCAAAGGCCCTCATTGCAATGGCCGTGATGAGCACCAAAGGCTCTTATTGCAAGGCCCATGATGAGCGCCAAAGACGCTCATCGGGAGGCCAGTAAAGTAGAGGGGGAAGCTCCCATTGTGTGGCAACCAGCATTGCCAGGCTTCACTTTTTTTGAATAAAAGCCATTACTGTATAATTACTCCCACCCTAATTCACAAATCAATCCTATCAAAAGGGACAGAGTGATAGTGAAGTAAAAGATCACTCTTATTGACATGATTACAGCAATCCGAACCCTCAAGCAACCAAAAAAAAATGTAATCATGTACTTTAAATACAAATTAAGATTTACAGGGCTCAGCAAATGCCAGGAGCCAGGTTATGATGCCACAAAATGCTTACAGGCACCTAGATTTCATCCCCTGTACGTCTCTGCAATTTGATTTTATTTGGAAGTAGACAGGCATGAGTGACTGAGTCAGGGCAGTGTTGGCGTTACATTCCCCGGCATGAGTGACTGAGCCAGGGAAGTGTTAGGGTTACATTCCCGGGCATGAGTGACTGAGTCAGGGCAGTTGTTGGCATTACATTCCCCGGGTTCAGCACTGCACCCTCCAGCAGAATGTACCTGTGTGTGAGGAGTGAAAGTTGCTGCTGCTAGAACAGCACTCATTGACACATATACTTAGCAGAGCATCCTATGTGCAGCTAATCTAGACCTCTTTATTATGTAACTCTCAAGCAACCAGAAACTACATTTATCCGGCACCTACCAATCTCCATGGGTGCCGGTTAACTGGGAGTCTACTGTACTATAAAAGGAGATTAAGATCTATTGTAAATTCAATAGCTCTGCAGCATTGTGAAAAGAGTTCACCCAATATTATGTATATACAATTAAGAAGGTTAAATTCCAGTTACATGTGGAAGCGAATTGAGACACTTAGTGTGAGTAATAAATCTATTTTTACATGTAAAACATTGCTAAATTTCTTAACCCATACTCCGTTATATTGTAAATAAATGCTACATTTCAAGCAATGTATGCTAATGAGCTTAAGACACAATAACATTGATTATCACCTGACTTACTCTCCTTGCAACATGTTGCACAATAGACATTTTTAGCATACACATACTCCAAAAAATTAGAGGGAACATAGCCCTCATCCTCTCTTTTTCCCTCCACCCTCTCACTCCTAGCCTCTTCTCCCCACAAATCTTCCTTATCATTATCCCTCTTTCACCCCATCCAATCTCTCTCTCTTTTCATCACATTCCAACCCTTCATCATACCTCTTATCTCCTCCTTACTATCCTTCCTGTGTAGATCTGCCAACCCTTTTATTTACCTGCTTCTGTTAAGTCCCTACCATTTTTATCTTCAACCATGCCCACTTTTTCATGAAAGGTTCTTTTGAGATCCCCAATTTTCTTGAAGAGATCTCATGCAATGGTGTGGGTCATGCATTCCAAGGGGAGAAGATGGTAGAAAAAGAGAGGGAGGATGATGGGAGAGACAACGGGGGGAGAGGGGGGAGAGAGGGGGGGAAGGATGGGAAAGACAGGCAGAGAAGATGGGAGAGAGACAGAGAGTGGAGAGGATGGAAGACGGGGGGAGGATGGGAGAGACAGGGGGAAGAGGATGGGAGAGAGACAGAGAGGGAAGAGGATGGGAGAGAGATAGAGGGGGAGGATAGGAGAGACAGAGGGGGAGAGGATGGGAGAGAGAGGGGGGGGGGATAGGAGGGACAGAGAGAAAAGAATGGGAAAGACAGAGTGGGGGGAGAATGGGATCGATAGAGTGTGGAGAGGGGGAGAGAGACAGAGGATGGGAGAGACAAAGAGGGGAGAATGTGGGAGAGACAGAGAGGTGATATATATATATATATCTACATCTATCTGTATCTATCTTTATCTATATAACTCTCTCTCTCCATATATATCTATCTGTATCTATCTTTATCTATATAACTCTCTCTCCCATATATATCTATCTGTATCTATCTTTATCTATATAACTCTCTCTCTCCATATATATCTATCTGTATCTATCATGTGTTAATGTTGGAATCAGTATGGTGAAGGTAACATTACCACCTCTACTTATAGGAAAGACACAGCGACAAACGCCTTGCTACATTGGGAAAGCCAACACTATGAACCCATCAAAAGAGGCATCCCTAAAGGCCAGTACCTCCGTATTTGGAGAAACTGTAGCACAGATAAAGAGTTCCAACTTGAAGCTGACAAACTACGATTAAGATTTAGAGAAAGAGGTTATCCCAAGAAATGTCTAAAATTGGCCTATAAACATGCTTTAGGATGTAAAAGAGCAGAATTGCTCAATGATCACATTAAAAAGATGATTCCAAGAATGGATACAACTACCAACACTACCCTCATAGAATCCAAACAGAAACTGCCAAAAAATAGACAAACAGAAAATACACCTAGATGTATTATGACGTATGGATATGATTCCAATATTATCAGAAATATTCTGTTGAAACATTGGCATTTGCTATTGAGCGATGAGGATCTGAAAGATATCCTACCAGCCAGAATTCCCATCACCTATCGTAGAGGTACTAACCTTAGAGACATGCTTGTACATAGCCATTTTAAAGAGTACAACCCATGCAAAACTTGGTTACAACCACCTAAAGAATGTTTCAGGTGTGGGCGATGCAGCTTTTGTAAATATATAAAACCAACAAAAAGATATGAACATCCAATCACTAAGGAGGTCTTTGACATTGACAAATGTTACAACTGTTTATCTACAGGAGTTGTCTATGTAGCTACATGTTTATGTGACAAAGTCTACGTAAGCAAAACACGAAGACAGCTACGTCGTAGAATAGGAGAACATATCTATGCCATTAATAACTCATATGACACACCAATTTGCACGTCACATCAAATACTATCACAATAATAACAGTGATGTTCTTCGCTATTGTGTGATTGATAATTGTAGCGGAGAGGCAATATTCCCCAGGTTATCTCCGCTTATAATCCCAGTGAGGCTCAGGAAAAAGTAAATGGTAAATCCACAGGCAAGGTTTCCAACAGGTAAAATAATAACAATATCCCAACCGCAATCCCAATAACTGGACGACACACAGTTTCAGGAGCAGAACTGACTTTATTTTGTTGTGCAGAAATATTTATACACATCTCTTCCCACAGGCAATACACATGCCCATATTTGGCCACACAATACACATAAAGAGAACAATAGGTGTGGTCACCCCTCCCTGAGGCTCCTTGATATAATCAGACAATGATTAAATCAGCCGTCTTTGTTCTTATGTTTGAGAATGAATAAACGTCCTTATCTGTAACAGGATTATCTCTCCTGCCAAGGTCTGCACTAGCCTGGGGCCAATATTCTGCAGAGCATAAACCAACATACATACAGTATATTACTAGGATCATATTTTAACCAAGAATTAAATAACCATAAACAGGGTAAAACAGTGATGGGTTCCGTTACAATAATGTTGAGTCAGGCCCAAGAAAAGGAAAGTTTTACAATGTGAGGCCAGGTGGATTTATAAATTGAAGGCCCAAGCCCCTAGGGGATTGGATGAGGGCTTTTCATTTACTCCATTTATTTAAATATGCATAGGGTAGTAGTCAATACTCAATTTGTGTTTGAGAATCAACTCATATAGAGCCACAGAATATAGGCCTCATTTTTGAACTGCCAAGCTTATACATCTTACTAGGCAGGAGATACATAAAATATGAGCCGGCAATTTACCAGCAATATTTTCAAACCTAATATCCCTTTTGTTAGCATTGGTACTATAGACCTAAACATACCAAACTCCTTGAAACAGGGTCTCCTCACATCAGGAAGATAGCATTCCCCTAGGAAACATTCGAATGTTGGGATATAATGGAGTTTCAATATCACTAATTTGAACTAAAACTTTAAAGTACACAAATTATAGATTATAATACACTATATCACTTAAAAATCTAATAATTGGAAGTCTAGCTATATAATGCACTTTAGCACTTCTTCTCTTCTATCTCTACATAGAGGGCAGCTTATGTTGCATCTCATTATACACATCATTATTGTCCTCGCTAATCTGGTTTCACACCTAGTCATGGAGGCACTGGATTAAAATAGAATACACATTCATTTGATTCACTATCTTAAACATGGTGTTAGGTGGCCAGCAATAGGGTGATAACATATATTAACCTTATGGTATGGCACAACAATAAATAGAAATCACTTAGATTCACTACTGTCTTAAACTATATTCAGTGGTCACCATTAGGTTTATAATGTTTAACAACATTCCTCTAATGGCCACTAACACTATAACACAATTCGTTTTTTTTTAGCTTTGTTTTTATCACAATTAACACTTTTTCATTTCCAAAATTGGAATTTACATGTCTTCTTCAATTTATTAGTTGATACTCCTATTTCAAATCCCAAAGATGGAGAGTAGTATATACCTCAATATGGTATTATATCATCTAAATGTGACCTAGGGACCTACTAGGTAGGCAAAACATTATCTACTATATTTATACATTAGTTTCACCCCAAATTGATGGTACTATTGTCTCAGTACATATGCTAATGGAGGGGATGAGAGGGCTTGACTATATCTATAGACTCATAGTTTATCGTCACTTTACATCTATGGCATTATTGTCCCAATACACATCCTAATACAGGAAAATGCAAATATGAAGGATCATAAATAGATTCATAGTTTAGCTTTATTGGCACTGTTAGCCCTAATACACATGCTAATACAGTGTATAAAAACAAATATGCTATATTGTATACAGACTTATAATAGAGTTTCATCCCAAACTAATGGCATTATCGTCCCAATACACATACAAATGCTGGGGATACATTTAATTATGCTGGTTTATATATAGACTTATGGTTCAGCTTCACTCTAATTTATGGCACTATTGTCTCAATACATATGCCAACACAGTGGATGAATTCCAAGATTTTGGACTCTATAGAGACCTACAACTTAGTTCTATTCCAATCTAATTGCATTACTGTTTCAGCACATATGCTAATACAGTGGATGGATAATAAGCTGCATCATACATAGACCCTAAATAGGGATATAGACATAATACTTTTTCAGTCATCAGATCTCAGATCCACATTCATGCTTATTGTAGATCTGTTTTATATCTGCATGCAACCATAGATTTGGTTGCTCATGTGATATATCGTTTTATTTAGCCACATATAAACATTCAGAAGGCTCGCGCCTTCATTAAACATGGTTTCCATCCAGCCATGATTTCAATATGGGTTTCTATGCAACCCAGCTACTATAAAAGATCATCAACGGCCTAGATGCCTCCTCCCCCCCTTTGATAAAGACGTCATAGCACGTTGAAACGCGTCAGGCTGACACGCAAACGTGCGTCCATATGCACAACGTTGTCCACGTGACACTAGGAAGTGAAGCCATGCAGCATTAGCGTTCTGACTAAGAAGCATGGCACTAGTTAGGTAACTCCAGGATATTGCAGTATGGCTCTTCAAGATCAGGCAAAATGAAATACACAGATTGTGTACTCTTATAATTATATATAGAAAACTAATGACTGTAACAACCATATAAGTTTCAGACATTAAATTTACCTGAGACATTGCCTGTCGGGCATAAGGACATATTATCCCAGAACAGGGCTAGTCACATGAATCAGGATAACTGCCTTAAAGGTGCATTGCACACAATGATCTACGAATTGTGAGTTATATGATTCTTATTCAATTAATTCCTGAGTATCAGGGCACAATAGATTATCGATAGGAGATAAAGGAATGACCAAGTCTCCTATATTAAGTTTCTATACAGAACTATAATTTTTACTCTATTTTTTGCCTAATATCTAAAGTATGATTTTATACCCACCATACTGATTCCAACATTAACACAAGAGGAAGTCTTAAGTAACCTTATCATCTTTTCCTTTTGAATTATAAAAGGATGTATAACAGTCTCTTATAAGACCTTGTGATGTATGGATAGAAGTTACCTTTAGTGGAATACAACTTTGATGATTCTCTTGAATATTAAGAGAAAGCTAATATCTCTATGAATTATTTAATAGTGACTTGAATCACAGTTTATCAGAGGAGAATCCAGTTTCCATTGATTTTAGACTGTTTTTAAATCTTTTTAATTTCGTCGTTGTTATCATTGTAATAAAAAATTACAGACAACTAACTTGTTGGCCAAATTGTAAATAAACCCATATGTTAAAGATATTGTTACTGATATAAGTGGGAAACACTAATGGGAATAAACTTCCTAAGATTACCAATATTTTGCAGTATACCAGCGGAGATATTGGACTTATGATTCCAACTCCGTTACATTTGGTGGCAGTGACGGGATAGAAGCCAAGCCTCGCAATGGAGAAGCAGTCGTACGGAAGCAGCAGTGTTATACTTGCACCAGAGATGGAGGAAAGTGAGGTCGCAAAAGAGCTGAGGATACGGCTGGCGTTTTACCCGAATCCTCCATCAGAAGAAACTATAACCAAAGTGATGGTACAGGTACAATATTACATCTTGGCAACCAGACAACTAGCAGAGCAATTATGCAGAGAAGGATTACCAGCAGTATCTGTCACCACACCAGGGAAAGCTACACTACCCTACAATGCATCTAAAACCATCCCAGACACAGAGGCAGAGGAAGCAGAAGTATCTCAGAGATGGCTAGAGGGGCTCTCTGAGGAGGACTTAACCGAGGATCAGGAGGAGGATCACTGGGATCTTCTCGTGGCTGAGGTACCGGAGGAGTGGGAAGGGGTAAATGATGGCCCTTTACCAACTTTTGGGGATGGAAAATGTTTCCCCCTAGAAAATGCAGTGAATGTGTCAGATAACCCATGTCTGTACCCTTACACCCCAGGAGAGTTGCTCCAAGAGGTGCTAGTTGAGCAAGGAGCCCAGAAGGACTATGTAATTGACTGTGGGGAGGGAATAAAGCCGGTCCCTAGCTACAGGAAACCGGACCTCACACAGCAGGAGTGCCAGGGGCACCAAGGGGACCAAGTTGTCCAGCAAGAGAGTGCTGCAGGCACCAAGAGACAGGACAGGAAACAGACAGAAAAAGGAGAGGGGACAGAGACAGGAGAGGGGACAGGGACAGGAGAGGGGACAGGGACAGGAGAGGGGACAGAGACAGGAGAAGGGACAGAGACATGAGAGGGATCAGACACAGGAGAGGGATCAGAGACAGGAGAGGGATCAGAGACAGGAGAGGGGACAGAGACAGGAGAGGGGACAGAGACAGGAGAGGGGACAGACAGGAGAGGGGACAGACAAGAGAAAGGACTGGAACCTGGAAGGAATGCAGAGAGCCTGGCTGTGGTATGGGCGCTCAAAACGTTTCAGCCATATTTGTATGGACAACCCTTTACCCTGTTTACGGATCACAACCCGTTGGTGTGGCTCCCCCGAGTGCTATGGGGCAGAAATGGGGGCCTACCTTGTGGACTATTGGGGTGGGATCCTGGACTATTTGGGTGGAGTTGCCTGGGAAGAACAGTGGGCCCTGTACAATAGGGGCCCGACCATGAGCTGGGGGAGGCATGTACTCTGCAACTTGGGACGGTTGTGCTAAAGGACTTCAGTTCAATTGGAAGGCTGAGGCTTTTCTGCCTCATTATTTAATTGTTTGAAACCAGTTTGTAAAATGTATTTTCCCTCTCCTTGAAATGTCTATTGCTGTGAATGCTGTATGAAGTGTGCGTTTGTTTGGTTCTTGAAATGTGAGTCAATGTGAACTGCAGTAATGCTGATGGGTTGTCTAGGCAAACTGAACTAGAGAAGTGACCAACAAATAGTTTTGTCCGGACATCCCCAGGCCGATCCGTTGGGATCAGACTGTGTATGCCGGCTTATGGTCACGGGGGAGGTGTATAACGGAACCCATCACTGTTTTACCCTGTTTTATGGTTATTTATTTCTTATGGTTAAAATATGATCACATTGCTATACTGTAGATATGTTGGTCTATGCTCTGCAGAATATCTGGGCCGCAGACTATTGCAGCTGCTAGCCTAATAGATAATCCTATCACAGGGGCTCCTCATAAGCAAGAGAAGCCTATGGGGCTTGTGAGACTGCGCATTACTTCTATATGGATATTTTGCAGTATACCAGAGGAGATATTGGACTTATTATTCCAACTTTGTTACAGATAGTAAATCCCTCACTTATATTAGATAGTAAATCCCTCACTCATATTAGATAGTAAATCCCTCATTTATATTAGATAGTAAATCTCTCACTTATATTAGATAGTAAATACAGCACTCATATTAGATAGTAAATCCCTCACTTAAATTAGACAGTAAATCCCTCACTTACATTAAATAGTAAATCCCTCACTTATGTTAGATAGTAAATCCCTCACTCATATTAGATAGTAAATCCCTCACTCATATTAGATAGTAAATCCCTCACTCATATTAGATAGTAAATCCCTCACTTATGTTAGATAGTAAATCCCTCACTCATGTTAGATAGTAAATCTCTCACTTATATTAGATAGTAAATCCCTCCCTCATTTTAGATAGTAAATCGCTCACTTATATTAGACAATAAATCCCTCACTTATATTAGATAGTAAATCCCTCACTCATATTAGACAGTAAATCCCTCACTCATATTAGATAGTAAATCCCTCACTTAAATTAGACAGTAAATCCCTCACTCATATGAGACAGTAAATCCCTCACTTAAGTTAGATAGTAAATCCCTCACTCATATTAGATAGTAAATCCCTCACTTATATTAGACAGTAAATCCCTCACTTATGTTAGATAGTAAATCCCTCACTCATATTAGATAGTAAATCCCTCACTTATGTTAGATAGTAAATCCCTCACTCATATTAGATAGTAAATCCCTCACTCACATTAGATAGTAAATCTCTCTTTTATTAGATAGTATATCAATTACTCAACGCTGTTTACAATGTATGTGTTATTATGGTTAGAACAAATTGTTTGTCGCTATTTGTACTCATAAATGTATTTTTTTAAAGTTAGCGCTTGTGTCCGGTGTATTTGTTGTTCATAAATATATTTTAAAAATATGTAGCACCGTTTACTGTATATTTACAAGTCTAGATGCTATTTTAAAATATTTTTTTTACAGTTCTGTCCTTTTGTATGTTTGTTGTAAAGTTATATATTTGATTTAAAAAAGAAAAATAATAATAATATGTCTAGATAATTTTAGCGATAATTTCTTTATGATCTGTTATTATTATTTTTTTAAACAAACACAGCATTTATATTTTAAATTACCGTTAAATACACCGTTATCTTTTTTAGCCGACAGCTATCCAGGAATATATTGATGAGTTTATGATTCGGCCACAACAAGAGCGCACAACACAGCAGAGTATGTATTTTGTATGTAAGAGCGCTTGATTATTATATTGGCAGTTTTTAGATCTCCTGGAGCTTTTTTCTCTTCTCCTGTCATATTGAGTATAGAGATTGATTTACCTCTCTTTCTTTTTGCATATAGTTTCTCAATTTCTCTTCTTGTTTGGTCTAGGAAAACATGGACATTGCCATCATTTTTTATCTCAGGAGTAAATAGACTTTGATTCTTATATTCCTTTTTTAACCAGACATTTCTTATTGCTTCTTCATCCAAGGAATCATAGAGTATGTGTATGCTAAAAATGTCTATTGTGCAACATTTTGCAAGGAGAGTAAGTCAGGTGATAATCAATGTTATTGTGTCTTAAGCTCACTAGCATACATTGCTTGAAATTTGAAATTGAAATTACATAATAAAGAGGCCTAGATTAGCTGCACATAGGATGCTCTGCTAAGTATATGTGTCAGTGAGTGCTGTTCTAGCAGCAGCAGCTTTCACTCCTCAATTACACAAAGGTACATTCGGCTGGAGGGTGCAGTGCTGAACCCGGGGAATGTAAAGCCAACACTGCCCTGACTCAGTCACTCATGCCCGGGTAATGTAACGCCAACACTGCCCTGACTCAGTCACTCATGCCCGGGGAAAGTAACGCCAACACTGCCCTGGCTCGGTCACTCATGCCCGGGGAATGTAACGCCAACACTGCCCTCACTCAGTCACTCATGCCCGGGCAATGTAACGCCAACACTGCCCTGGCTCAGTCACTCATGTTGGGGAATGTAACGACAACTCTGCCCTGGCACAGTCACTCATGTTGGGGAATTTAACGCCAACACTGCCCTCGCTCAGTCACTCATGCCCGGGGAATGTAACACCAACACTGCCCTCACTCAGTCACTCATGCCCGGGGAATGTAACGCCAACACTGCCCTGGCTCAGTCACTCATGTTGGGGAATGTAACGCCAACACTGCCCTGACTCAGTCACCCATGCCCGGGGAATGTAACCCTAACACTGCCCTGACTCAGTCACTCATGTCGGGGAACGTAACCCTAACACTACCCTGGCTCAGTCACTCATGTCGGGGAATGTAACCCTAACACTACCCTGGCTCAGTCACTCATGCCCCGGGAATGTAACCCTAACACTACCCTGGCTCAGTCACTCATGCCCTGAGAATGTAACCCTAACACTGCCCTGACTCAGTCACCCATGCCCGGGGTGTATAACGCCAACACTGCCCTGACTCAGTCACTCATGCACGGGGTATGTAACCCTAACACTGCCCTGGCTCAGTCACTCATGCCCGTCTACTTCCAGATAAAATCAAATTGCAGAGACGTACAGTGGATGAAATCTAGGTGCCTGTAAGCATTTTGTGGCATCATAACCTGGCTCCTGGCATTTGTTGAGCCCTGTAAATCTTAATTTGTATTTAAAGTACATGATTCTATTTTTTTCTGGTTGCTGGAGGGTTCGAATTGCTGTAATCATGTCAATAAGAGTGATCTTTTACTTCACTATCACTCTGTTCCTTTTGATAGGATTGAGTTGTGAATTAGGGTGGGAGTAATTATACAGTAATGGCTTTTATACTGTATTCATTTTAAGTGTTTTAATGATGATAGCTGTGGCGGGTATTAGTCCATATATCAGAGCATACTTAAACATAACTTACATAGGGCCTTATTCAATTGAAATTTGCTACAATTACAGAGCAATTTAATTGAACAAGCCCGCAACTTACAGGCCGAAAGCCTAACCCGTAAACCATGCAATCATGAGTAGCATTTCAGAGCGTGAACATGATCAATTAAGCAAGGCCGTAACTACTGATTTAGAAACAGTCAATAGAAAATGAGATCGACATCGTGACATCAGTAAAAGATGGAGGTTACATGTCAATCAATTAGCATTTAGGAGCCCGATACGCGATCAGACTCGCAATCCTGCAATGTACACAATAATAAAATGAATGAAGGAAATGTTCTAGTCCATGTGGGTGGCCTGATATTTATTAACTCATTGATTCCTAAAATTGATATACAACCGAAATTATACATAAAAAAATATTTTTTGATTGCAGATTTACGAGCTTGAGGCTGTTGAGCAATTAATTCTAATGTATTTCATTGCTTTCCCCGTCTTTTAAAGTGTAGTATTGATTTTTTATTTGCATTTACAGTGCTACGAACAGTAGTTAAACCCCCTTGTGTCCTATCTGGTACCCGTTGGATTTCCTTCTACATTTGACTTTACGGGTGTGAAAATATTTGCTGGCTTTAGGAACTGTAGCAATTGAATAGCGATTTTGCGATTATAACTGTTGCGAGCTTGAAAGATCAAAGGCTTAGATGGGTTGTAAGTTACTATTTTTACAACCGCAGGGATTTTCAGCCTGTAACCCGTAGATCGTTTGCAGCTTGCACAAAGACGCCAATTGAACAGCAAATTAGTTTACGGGCTCCTGTAAACAACGACAGCTCAATTGAATCAAGGCCATAGTATACCATAAAAGTGCACTATTTTTACTAAATAGTAACTCCTTCAAATATTCTAAATATCTTCAGTCATTTAACCACAGATTCTGTTCTTTGTTCCCACCAAGTACTCAGTCTCTATCTCCACCAGCCTGGTGGCATCACGTACTAATTCCACATGAAAGAACATTCATTTCTAATTCCCTACAGGTGGATATTTAATTTTAGTTTTCCCATGAACCTTTTTCCACCCATTAAGAAATAGATCTCCATTGACCCTATATACATTTCGTTTTGCAATGTATGATTCCTTTCTTTGTTATGTGCTTATAACGTTTTCCCAATTGTTTCCACCCAGGGAGAAATAGATCTCCATTGACCCTTTTCCTTTTGTCCTGTGTGATTATTTGATTTGTTATGTGCACACATTGAAATGTTGTTTACACAGCATGGAAGGGTGAATGACTCTGATGCTTTGAGAGAGCAAGCTAATGTCGGACGTCGACATCTGACATCAGCACCAGATTTGCCCTATCGAGTTTCTCCGCCCACCAGCGCTATCTCAAAGGGAGCACCGGCAAAAGGAAAAGGGTCAATGGAGATCTATTTCTCCTAGTGTGGAAAAAGTTAATTGGGAAAACTAAGATTACATATCCCCCTAGGGATCTGTGTGCACTCCATGTTTAGTTGTGTGCGCTCATCTCAGGGTATGTGTGAGCGCACAGCTTAGAGGGAACAGTGGGTGAGGGTGATATATGATTAAATCAAAAAATATCCCAGTCAATTCTTATTCAATTAAAAAATAACTTTATTGACAATTATGAGTCTTTCCGTACCTAAAAGCATAGTTTTTTTTATTTTCAAGCCCTTTAAACTCATTGCTTTGTTTGATGCAACAAATGTACATAGAAAATAGGAAAATTAATGGAAGGGGCTATTAAGGTTAAAAAATATAGAAAGATTTTATAAAAAATATAGAAAGCTTAGTTTACAGGTCCACAAATGTATTATGAGTGCTCAGCATGATGGTGTAGAGCAAAGTCTATACGTTCTGGATACCTTAAATCGAAAGGTTATTGGTAACCAAGCAAAAAGCAGCAATGCACAGTCCAGCATCATATCATGTATTGTAATAATACAAGCTGATACATTAGTACAACTTACTGCTCTATTAATGTGATTTACAACTCAGATATCCATAGATCTTTATGAGCTTGCTAACGTTTTTAATTACTTACATTTATATGAGTGAAGTAGAACTGCATGATGTGTCATGTTGATGTGTAATGGCGGACTCATATTAAACCCTTACCCACATCCCATACATACAACTGGTCTTTATCCTGTGTGAGTTTTCTTGTGTCATTTCAAATCTTACTGAAACATTTTCTCATGTGAGTTTCAGATCATGCAAATGGTGTTTATCCTGTGTGAGTTCTCATGTGTAGCTTGAGATGTGAGGCCTGAATGAAACATTTCCCACATTCAGAACATGGAAAAGGTTTTTCTCCTGTATGAGTCCTCTTATGGCTATTAAGAGCTGAGACCCAACTGAAACATTTCCCGCATTCAGAACATGGAAAAGGCTTTTCTCCTGTATGAGTCCTCTTATGTACATTAACATCTAAGAGACGACTGAAACATTTCCCACATTCAGAACATGGAAAAGGCTTTTCTCCTGTATGAGTCATCTTATGTTTATTAAGAGCTGAGACATGACTGAAACATTTCCCACATTCAGAACATGGAAAAGGTCTTTCTCCTGTATGAGTCCTCTTATGGCTATTAAGAGCTGAGACCTGACTGAAACATTTCCCACATTCAGAACATGGAAATGGCTTTTCTCCTGTATGAGTCCTCTTATGTTTATTAAGATCTGAGAGACGACTGAAACATTTCCCACATTCAGAACATGGAAAAGGCTTTTCTCCTGTATGAGTCATCTTATGTTTATTAAGAGCTGAGACATGACTGAAACATTTCCCACATTCAGAACATGGAAAAGGTCTTTCTCCTGTATGAGTCCTCTTATGGCTATTAAGAGCTGAGACCTGACTGAAACATTTCCCACATTCAGAACACGGAAAAGGCTTTTCTCCTGTATGAGTCCTCATATGGCTATTAAGAGCAGAGAGATGACTGAAACATTTCCCACATTCTGAACATGGAAATAGTTTTTCTACTCTGTTACAAATGTGGTCTTCTCCAATGTTATTCCAAATCCTGGATCCATCTGTTGAAAAAAAAAAAAAAAGCACCAGGAGTAAATTCTGACAGCTTTAACATTCTTCTATATGGAAATAACTAGTTAGTATATATCTATTATACTAATTACAATCAATTAAAGAGACCACTTTGCAGTTAATAAAAGGTCAAATCATACAAAAACAAAGCAAAATATGTCTTAATGTACAGTATATAGAGTGCAGTGTGATCCGGTGCATACCAATTATCATCAATTATGGTCTTTTGCTTAACTAAATCTGATAGTCTGCAAAGTGTTATTTAAAAGAAAAAACAAATACTGTATTAACACAAACTTTATATATTGCAACTTCTACATGCAATTATTGCCTGCTGCAGGCTGTCATTTTTTATACCTGTTACTGGGTGGGTGTTTCTGTAAACTAACAATCTCCCCATTAGCTCTGCGGAGAGCACCGACTGTAGTTACTGACACTTTCCCACTGTGCAGATACAAACTCCCTGTGTGTGCAAAGTCTTCTATCAGGAATTGTGCTAATGAAAATAAAATGACAGATTGGGGTCATTACACCAGCAAATAAGAAATGTTCCCTAGTGCTTATGATTTATGAGGATTATTTGAAAGAGATTTTGAATCAATTAAGTGATAACGATATCTACATAAAGTTGAATAATGACATCACAGTGGAGTATTAAGCACGCCGATACAAATACTCTTCTATATGCTTAATCTTTTCATCCATTATCATTGAAAAAGGATGACCTTACCCAGATGCTGAGAGTGTGGAGATTAAACAGTAATAGGAATAAAATAGTAGATGCTGTTAATAAAATGGGCACTACGTTTTCTGAGATAGGTTATATTAGTAAAGAAATTGTACTAAGTGTTCAGAGGGCACTTGGAATGCACCACCAACCATCCCCAATAGGGATCCCCATGGTATCTAAAATTAGTCATCTACCATAGGGGTCCCTATGGACTTCCATAGTACCCTAATCCTCTACCATGGGGGTACCTGTACAAATCTGTAATATCTTAACACCTAACTAAAAATGTATGTAAATTATAAAAACTTAATTTACTAAAAATAAATAATTACAATAAAAATAAAATAATTTTGAAAAAAAAATAAAAAAAAAATAAAAACATTACATTGAAATGAACATTTAGGTCCGTAGGGAGTGAGATAAGTTGGTGAATGTACGTGTAGAGTCCATAGGGAGTGAGGTAAGTGGGTGAGTATATGTGTAGGGTCCATGGGGATTGAGGTAAGTGGGTGAATGTACGTGTAGGGTCCATAGGGATTAAGGTAAGTGGGTGAATGTACGTGTAGGGTCCATGGGGATTGAAGTAGGTGGGTGAGTATACGTGTAGGGTCCATAGTGATTAAGGTAAGTGGGTGAGTGCACGTGTAGAGACCATGGGGATTGAGGTGAGTGGGTGAGTGTACGTGTAGGGTCCATGGGGAATGAGGTGAGTGGGTGAGTGTACATGTAGAGACCATAGAGTGCATCTGTGCACAATATGTGCTGAGCTCACAGTTTACCGGCAAATAATCACATATAATAAATGTCAAAAGCTAGCACGCAGAACTGTTCTGGCCACAAATGCGGACCTCGCAAAGGCTCCCACGTCAGCTGCAATGAGCCAAAGGCTGACTGCAGGCCACAAATGCAGACCCCGGGACTAAGAAAAAAATAATAATGCGGAATGAGGAAATAGGGACTTAGAAAAATAAAAAAATATGAAGTTAACGGCCGAAGCGCGTACATCAAAAAACACCAAAAACACAGAAAAATAAAAACAAAATATAAAAAACAAGCATCACACACAGCACGGGGAGACAGCCAGGACGTCTGGGAGTGAGGTTGCACGCACATTTAGGTTGCATTTAAGAAGTTTCAGCACTTGAAAATCGACTAAGAGAGAAAAAAATTACGGATGAAAAAAATAAAAACGAGGCTAAAAGACACAGAGCTGCGAAAATCACGGCCAGGAACGTACGAGTTAGCCAGGAACGTAGCAGATACAAAATATACCATTACAAGGGACGGACGGAAAATGCTCGCGAGCCAAGTAACACATTTTACAACACTTACTTACAACTCATAACATTAGGATTCCAAAATGCCGCCTTACCCGCCTGAACAAAACGGTTTGGCCTTGCGCACGCAGCCTATTTACACTGCACACTTGCCACATTGATGACACTTGCTCCTCAGATGATCAACACTCCAACTGTACATTTTCAGATGCAGGAAAATCCAAATAGATTGTTAGCTCTTCAGGATATTGATTGCTGCATATTAGATATCAATAGGTAAAGTATATTGATTTATTAATTCATATTACTTTATTAATTCACTGTACACTGTACTTATATATCTGTCTTCGCAATAAGCGCCAAAAGCTGATCATTGCAAAGCCGGACAATAGTACACACAAGAAGATAGGCTCACAATGAGAGCTGAAGGTGCACAGCGCGGGGCTCACAATGAGCGCCGAAGTTCCACAGAGGAGCAAAAGCCTTATATTGTGTGGCAAACAGCATTGCCATGGCTTAAAATGTTATTGCCCCGTCATTTTTGATGGGCAAGTTGCTAGTAAAATAATTCCTTACACTTGGGGCTTATTGTGATATTTATACAGATTTGTATTACATATTACTTATAATATATTACCATAATATTCCTATATCTCTAATTCAGAGCATGGACACAAATACATTATTATTATTATTATTATTATAAATTCTTAAATCTTGCCTTTTGGTATGTGGTTATGTATAAAGGGATGTGGTTATGTATAAATGACTATTGATATATGTCCTATGTGTGTTATACTGAATATATCGAACTTTACATATTTTTTTTAGATGTATAACTTTGTATTATGAGGACACTAATTGCCCATTGATTTATACCTTGATTAGATACTATAGTATATGTAAGCATATTTGTAATATAAACACCGCCCTGATGACGTCAGCGTTCGGCTGACGAAACGCACGTTGGGGCTGTGTCTGAGGTTGTTTTTCCAATAGGGACTGTATTTGCTGTAATATTTTTCTATACGTTGTGATTCTGTTTTGACTGGACTACAATAAAACTGTATTTTATATTTGATAGTGATTGGTAATTTTCTTATATATTTGAAGTTTATCTCTCATCTCTAAGGAGTTGCCACTCTAAGGAGTTATTATTATCATTCACAGGGATCTGAATGGGTTTCCATCTGGTGAATAGACTTCTCATCTCTCTCATATTCTCCAACCTCATTATATAAGTCAGGATATAGATCTCCATCTTGGGGTCCTGTTAGTCACAAGAGAGAGAAGCCCCTCTAGGTTTGTACAGATTTACACAACTATCTGACATAAATATCTTCAGAAACAGATCCCGGGTGTAAATATACAGACTGAGGTACTAAGTCGTACGGGTCGTAAGTCCTGCGTCCGCCGCTGGCATGCTTATCGCAAGCCCTAAGCCTAAGTGCGGCGCCGCTGGCGATGATCGCCTCTGGAGCTCAGGGCGAGGCCTGCAATGAGCGCCTTCGCCGATTATTGCTGCGCGAGGGCCTCAAAGCGTGATCAACATCGTAAGCATTCTGGACACTGACAACTATATATGTGAATGTGAATTATCCCGTACATTTACTGCGTGCATGTGTTAGACAGTAAGTTATAGACTGATATTAGTAATGATTGGCCAGTACTAAATTCTAGACCCTCCCCCACCCTTATCAAGCTCTCTGAGCTATCCATTACGATACTGAGTTGCACAAACAATGCTGTATATCTCGAGAATTATGTACTACAGAGATAAATAGCTATTGCAATGTATAGACAGTTTTGAATTCTCTTTAAGATAAAATAAATATAGTTATGGTGACAGTGTGACGTTACAGAATGTATTATTAATGTTCTTATTGTGTATTAATTCCTCACCTTCCCTGATATCCCCAGGACTCTCCTCCTCCTTCACCTGCTGCTGATCTCTTATATTCAGATCTTCTTGTTCAACCTTGAAGACAACTGGAGTCTTCACATCTAAATATCCTACAAAGAGAGATAAACAGATTATAGACCGTCACCATTGTAATTATTTACTATCAATCTGGTGTTTGTGTCTTAAAATCTATTTAAATCCTTTAGTTATTATTATTATTATTATTACTAGCGACTTGCCCGTCAAAAAATGACGGTCAATAAAATTGTGAAGCTGGAAATGCTGTTTTAGACATAATGTTGCGCGTTTTTTACCGTGATGACCTTCGGTGCTCATTGCGAGGATTGCGCTGAGCGCCTTTTGCGCTCATCGCATGCCTCGCAATAAGCGCCTTCGCCGCTTATTGCGTGCGTGGTATGCTTATAGTTTGCATTGGTTGCAAGGTGCGCTTTTGTGTTTATTGACATTTTTGTATGCCAATGGTTAATGATTACTACGTACAGGTATTGCAAAATGTATTAATGTAATTGTTTTTATTTTATTATTAGTAATTATTAATGACTAAATTAATTAATATACTGTACCTTTTTTATAATAACTATCCATCAATCAATATCCTGAAGAGCTAACAATCTCTTTGGCTTTTCCGGCATCCGACAATGTCCAGTTAGACTGTTATCACCTGAGGAGAAAGTGTCAGCACTGTGCCAAGTGTGCCCTATATATAGGCTGCGTGCGCGAGACAGAACCGTTCGTTTTGGCGGGAAATCCGCCATTTCAGATGCGTTCGTGTGTAGATTGTTGTAAAATGTCGGCTATATTGCATGTGTTATGCGCATCCTAAGGATTTTTCGTCTGCAGTAACAGTCCGTTGTACTACCTCGTCTGTGCTTGTCCAACTACTACGTCTCTGGCTCTGTTTTTCCGGCTTAAGGTAATGTAGCCTCGTTTAAAATTTTTTCGGCGGCCATTTTTTTTCTCGCTTAGGCAATTTTCGAGTAGCGAAAATTGTCTAAACGGACTTAAATTCTCGTTCCAGCTCACTGACAGACGTCCTGGCTGTTGCCCTATGCTGTCTGTGATGTGTTTGTATTTTTTTTTAGGTGTATTTACTCTGTTTTTACTGGTATTTGGTTAAGTGTCCCGGCCGCATTTTTACGTCTTGTATTGTGTTTTTTCTAAGTGCTGCGGGTTTTGTCCTGTGGTGTGTGGCGCCGTAAGAGTAAATGCTGTGACTTAGGTTTTATGTGTGGGAGTCTTTGGGAGTTAAAAGACTCCACCTTCCGGAAATGCGGACCCTCGCGAAAACTGCGTCCCTCGCGAGTTCTTGCCAGCTCGCGAAGACGACGATTCGTAGTTTGACAACTATTATATGTGATTAATCTGGTGTTTGTGTCTTTAAATCTATTTATCTATCATGAGCTGCGATGTTTGTAAAACTTCTTGGGTGAGAGATGAAGGAGAAATTCACCTCAATAAGGACTGAAGTAAGTGATCATTGTCCATAAGATATTACTCACCTTTACTGATATGTACAGGAATTTCCTCCTCTTTATTCTCCCGGGGACTCCTCATATTTGTCTCTTTTTCTTGGTCAGACTCAGAGAGATCTGATGGTGTCACTTTGTCACTGCCTGTACAAATAAACATGAGACGGTCACACGCTGGGATTTGTTACATGTCATTATGGTCTGTACAAATAAACATGAGACAGTCACACGCTGGGATTTGTTACATGTCATTATGGTCTGTACAAATAAACATGAGACGGTCACACGCTGAAATTTGTTACACGACCCCGCACGACTTTGCGCATCATAACCACAACCCGCGGTACTACACATTAACACAAAACAAAAATACACAATTCACACTGCGAGACCCGTAGCACTTTGAAAAAAAATCGCCTCTAAAAAATTACGGCCCGTAACACTTACAAAAGGAAACAACCACTTACGGAAAAAAATACGAGTCGCAAAAAAATACGAACTTAACGGCCGAACCACGCACAGCGAACAACACGAAACACACACATAATATAAAATAAACATACTCAGCAATGGGGGACAGCCAGGACGTCTGTTTACAAGTGGATTTACCTTACAAGTAAAGGCTGATAAATTGCAGAGTGCACTAATTGTGCCCAGGTGAGAGGGGTGTGGCTTGACTGTTAAACTAGGATAAAGGATTTGTGAGCTGGTTTGGGGCCTGTTTACAAGTGGATTTACCTTACAAGTAAAGGTTGATAAATTGCAGAGTGCACTAATTGTGCCCAGGCGAGAAGGCAGAAGTCATGATAAACTGGAGAAGGGGAACTTGTGAGCTTGCGAACATTTTCAGTATCAAGTGCAATTCTAGTAAAAGCCTAGAAGTTTAAATAAAAGGAGGGCCTTCAAAGAAAAGGGAGGGCAGATTTATAGTGCAAAGGAGGACAACTTTATATAAATATATTATTTTATATTCTTTATTTTTCCCACTGAAATTTCATAGACAATAATAATAATTATGAGTCAGTCCAGTGGCAACCTTATTCAGTGTACATCCTGTCATATGTATGCAATACTGGAACAGATGATCCAGGGTCCATACCTCTGTGAGAGGTGTGAGCATGTTGCCTCTCTGGAAGCTCAAATTGGAGATCTGGAGAGGAGAATTGCAGCACTTAGTGATATTGCTCCACTGGAAAGGGGATTGGTGCTCACTGAGCACAGTTTAGCTGGGCCTAGCATGGAGGGTGGAGCTGGGGCTAGTGAGGATGTCCAGGGAGGCAGCTGGGTTACAGTTACAAGGGGAAGCAGGGGGAACAGGAGGAGGCAGGCCAGTTCTGAGTTGGCAAACAACAACAGATTTGCCAGATTGAGTGAAACTGTTGGCGATGTCCATTCAGGAATGGCAATGCCAGATAGAGCTGTTCCCTCTAACAGCCGGGCGAACAGCTCTACTGGAGGAGAGGGAGGGCAGAATAGGCAGAACAACAGACAGGTTTTGATTGTAGGGGACTCTATTATTAGGAAGGTAGACAGGGTGATTTGTCACCCAGATCCCAGCAATCGAACAGTTTGCTGTCTCCCGGGTGCTCGGGTTCGTCATGTTGTGGATCGGGTAGACAAATTATTGGGAGGGGCTGGAAATGAACCGGCGGTCTTGGTACATATTGGTACCAATGACAAAGTTAGTGGAAGATGGAGTGTCCTAAATAATTAATTTAAAGAACTAGGTAATAAGCTGAAGGCAAGGACCTCCAAGGTAGTATTTTCTGAGATACTACCAGTGCCACGTGCTAGCCCAGGGAGGCAGAAGGAGATTAGGGAGGTTAATGCGTGGCTAAAGATGTGGTGCACTAAGGAGGGGTTTGGCTTTTTAGAGCCCTGGGCTGACTTCTCACTTCGGTACAATCTCTACAGTAGGGATGCATTGCACCTTAATGATGAGGGAGCTTTTGTACTAGGGGATAGGATGGTAGAAAGGCTGGAGGAGTTTTTAAACTAGTAGGTGGGGGGAGGGACTCGATATAAGTAATGGGGTAGAAAGTGTAGAGGGTATAAGGGATGAATTAACAACTCATAGGGGAGGAGATGGGGGGAGGGGTAGTATAGTCAATAGTGAGGTAGTACTAAGTAATTCAAGTTCAGTGGCAGGCACTTCATAACTACAGACTCATAACATAAGGTGTATGCTTGCTAATGCCAGAAGCTTGCCAGGAAAAATGGGAGAATTAGAATTATTAGCAATTAATGAAAAATGGGATTTAATAGGCATTACCGAAACGTGGTGGGATGAATCTCATGACTGGACTGTTAATCTGGATGGTTATAACCTATTTAGGAAAGATAGAGGCAATGGTAAACGAGGAGGAGGGATTTGTCTGTATGTTAAGCCTGAATTTAAGGCTATAGTCAGAGAAGATATTTATGGTGGACCTAGTGATAAAGTTGAATGTTTGTGGGTAGAGTTAAATAGCGGAGCAGCAAATTCCAAAATAATATTAGTAGGAGTATGCTATAAACCCCAAATATAGCTGAAAGTGAGGAAATACAATTATTGTTACAGATTGGAAATGCAGCTAAGCATGGGCAAGTTCTAATAATGGGAGATTTTAATTACCCTGAAATAAACTGGATAAATGAGACCAGCAGTTCAGCTAAGCGGAGCAGGTTCTTGAGTACACTCAGGGATCATTATTTGGCCCAGGTTATACAGGAGCCTACTAGAAATGAAGCTATCTTAGATTTACTCATTACAAATAATATTGATATTGTATCAAATGTTGAAATAGGGCAACCCTTGGGAAACAGTGATCACAACACAGTCTCATTTGAGATTGAATAAAAAAAAAAACATTTTAAGGGGCCAACAAAAACTCTTAATTTTAAAAGGGCAGATTTTAACTGTCTAAGGGCAGCAATACAAAGTATAGACTGGGACAGAGAACTGATAGGTAAAAACACTGAACATAAATAAACAACATTTAAATCCTTACTAAATATACATACACATCTGCATATACCGTGTGGGAATAAAAGTAAAAGGAGTAAATCACAACCCATGTGGCTTAACAATGATTTAAAGATCAAGATACGGAGTAAAAAACAGGCATTTAAATTATACAAACAAGAGGGGACAGAGACTGCTTTACGGGAATACAAGGAAATCAACAAGGCTTGCAAAAGCGCGATTAGACTGGCTAAAATAGAAAATGAAAAATTAATTGCAAAAGAGAGTAAGACTAACCCTAAAATATTTTTTAAGTATATTAATGGGAAGAAGGCGAGGAAGGAAGCTATAGGAACATTAGAATGTGAAACAGGCTGTCTGAAAATTAGTGACCAGGAAAAGGCAGATGAGCTAAATAGGTTCTTTTCTTCGGTATACACAAGGGAGGTACCAGTGGTTGGGACACTGCAACACAATGGGGCTACACTACCTTTGCCAAATAATTGGTTAACACAGGAAGTAATCCAAAAGAGGTTGGAAAAAATAAATGTTAATAAAGCCCCGGGTCCTGATGGAATACATCCAAGGGTACTGAGGGAACTGGGTTCTGTAATAGCCAAACCATTATATTTAATTTTTCAAGATTCACTCAACACAGGGTCTCTACCAGATGACTGGAGAAAAGCTGATGTGATACCTATATTTAAAAAGAAAGCAAGAGCAAATCCGGGGAATTATAGACCAGTGAGCCTCGCTTCTGTAGTGGGGAAGCTTTTAGAAGGGTTAATAAGGGATAATATACAAGAATATGTCTATTTGAACAGGATTATAAGTAGAAGTCAACATGGGTTTATGAGAGATAGGTCATGTCAAACAAATCTAATTAGTTTCTATGAGAAGGTTAGTAGGAACCTGGATCAAGGCAACTCAGTGGATGTAGTCTTTTTGGATTTTGCAAAGGCTTTTGATACAGTGCCACATGGGAGACTATTGGGCAAACTAAGGGATACAGGAATTGCAGTAAATATCTGCTCATGGATTGAGAGCTGGCTAAAAGACAGGAAGCAAAGGGTTGTTGTAAATGGAACATACTCCGATTGGACTAATCTGTTCAACCTCTCCCTAAACACTGGCAGGTTTCCATCCTCCTTAAAACATGCCGTAATTACACCCATTCTCAAGAAGCCCTCATCTGACCCAGCTTCTGCCTCCAACTACCGCCCTATCTCACTACTTCCCCTGGCTTCTAAACTGCTTGAGCGGCTTGTTTACAATCGCCTCACTCAATTTATTTCTTCCAATTCCCTTCTTGACCTCTTCCAATCTGGTTTCCGTGCCCAACACTCAACAGAAACAGCCCTCACAAAAGTCACCAATGACTTGCTAACTGCCAAATCAAAGGGTAACTTCTCTATTCTAATTCTCCTGGACCTCTCTGCTGCCTTCGACACAGTTGACCACCCTCTTCTAATCCAAACTCTCCGTTCATTTGGCATCCAGGGCACAGCTCTTTTATGGTTCACATCCTATCTAAAAGATCGTACATTTAGCGTCTCCTTCTCTGGCACCTCTTCTTCACCTCTCCCTCTGTCTGTTGGCAATCCCCAAGGTTCTGTCCTAGGCCCCCTCCTCTTCTCCTCCTCCCTTGGCACCCTCATAAAATCCTTTGGATTTCAGTATCATCTCTATGCAGATGATACTCAAATCTACCTCTCTGCACCCGGTCTATTATCCCCCTATCTTTTAGCTCAAGTTTCCAACTGCCTCTCTAGCATATCCTCCTGGATGTCTACCCATCAACTCAAACTCAACATGTCTAAGACTGAACTCCTAATCTTTCCACCCTCTACTACAGCTTCCACTCCTCAAATATCTCTCACTGTTGACAACACCATCATCACTCCCACCTCCCAGGCCTGTTGTCTTGGGGTTCTACTGGATCCCGCCCTCTCTTTTATTCCTCACATCCAATTTATAACTAAATCTTGTCAGTTTCACCTAAAAAATATCTCCAAAATTCGTCATTATCTTACACAAGACACAGCTAAAATTCTAATACACTCTCTCATCATATCTCGACTCGACTACTGCAATTCCCTTCTTGCTGGCCTCCCCATCTCTCGTCTGTCTCCCCTCCAATCCATAATGAACGCCTCCGCTAGACTCATCTTCAAGACCAAACGATCAGTGTCTGCAGCTCCTCTCTGTCAATCACTCCACTGGCTTCCCATAGCTTGCGGAATCGCATTTAAAATCATGACCTTAACGCATAAAGCCCTCAACAACAGTGCACCCCCGTATATCTCTGCTCTTGTTTCAAAATACTCTCCCAACCGCCCCCTTCGTTCTGCTAACGACCTTCTTCTTTCCTCCTCTCTCATCACCTCGTCTCACTCCCGTCTGTAGGACTTTTCTCGTGCAGCCCCTACTATTTGGAACTCCTTGCCTCGCTCCATTAGATTAACTTCCTGCCTCAAAACCTTTAAGAAATTACTAAAAACACACCTATTTAAAAAATCATATCACCTTCATCCTCTATAATTACAACTGCACGCTCCACAGCTTAATAACACTCCCACCCACAATCTACAGTACAGCTCACAGACCCCTCCAATTGACTAAACAACTTGCATTCACGTTGCCATTTTGTATTTGTCACCCTCTTGCATCACACCTAAACCCTAAGGCCCTCATTCAATTGCAATTCTGCCAATTGAATAGCGCTCTAAATAAGCATTTAACATATTTTTTTTAAATACGTTTTTAGTTAGTGAAAACCTTGCTTTTGAAAAGATGTTTACTAACTAAAAACTTCTTTAAAAAAAATATGTTAAATGCTTATTTAGAGCGCTATTCAATTGGCAGAATTGCAATTGAATGAGGGCCTTAGATTGTAAGTTTGCGAGTTTTCAATTGTGTGTCCGTGTCTTGGAAACAAGCACTATGTACATTTGATTATATGCTCAAAAACAGGGCACTCCATTCTTTAAGGTGTTAAGTTTGTTTTTTGCCATGTACTAACCCCCTGTACAGCGCTACGGAATATGTTGGCGCGATATGAATAAAGATAATAATAATAATGTGGGGTTCCTCAGGGTTCAGTATTAGGTCCTCTCCTTTTTAACATATTTATTAATGACTCAGAGGTAGGATTGGAGTGTGGGGTCTCTATTTTCGCTGATGACACAAAGTTTTGCAAGGTAATTAAATCAGAAAATGATGTGCTTTCCCTCCAAGGGGATTTACATAAAATTGAGGAATGGGCATCTAAATGGCAGATGAGATTTAATACGAATAAATGTAAGGTTATGCATCTGGGAAGGAAAAATAGCCATGCAATTTATAATCTTAATGGAGCAAATCTAGGTGTATCAGATATTGAAAGGGATTTGGGAGTGCTTGTGGACAACCACCTAGGTAACAGTGCTCAAAGCCAAGCAGCAGCTGCAAAGGCAAATAAAATATTAGCATGTATTAAGAAGAGTATAGAAGCCAGGGAAGCAAATATAATTCTGCCACTATACAAATCTCTAGTACGCCCTCATTTGGAATATGGAGTACAATTTGGGGCACCACTTCATAAAAAGGACATTTTAGAGCTGGAAAAGGTACAGAGAAGGGCAACAAAACTAATAAGGGGAATGGAGGGGCTAAGTTATGAAGAAACCAAATTAAACTTATTTTCTCTAGAAAAAAGGCGTCTAAGAGGAGATATGATTACCTTATATAAATACATCCAGGGTCAGTATAAAGATTTGTCGGGGGAGCTTTTTGTGCCAAGAGGTTTCCAACTGACAAGAGGACATCCCTTGAGGTTAGAAGTAAAAAGATTCCACTTTAAAGAAAGAAAAGGGTTCTTCACAGTAAGGGTGGTTAATCTGTGGAGTTCTCTACCAGAGGAGGTGGTGACAGCGGATTCGATAGATAACTTTAAAAGGGGACTGGATTTATTTCTAATTAAAAAGGGTATTCAGGGTTATCATGGATAATTAGAGAGACAGTAATGATCCAAATTTTTTACATATCCCCTTGAGACAATTGGCTATGTCTCGCTTGTTTTTTTTTTTTTTCTGTTTGCCTTCCTCTGGACTAATTAATAATAATAAAAAAAATAAAAAAAAACATTAAATAATTGATTAATAATTAATTAACAACTAATGAATTAATAGTTAATCCGCATATTGCAGATCAGAGGAGATCTTAAAAGGTTGAACTTGATGGACTGAAAGTCTTTTTTCAACCTTAAATACTATGTAACTATGTAACTATGTAACTTTGAATGAGGTTACACGCGGTTTTTAAGCCAATTTAGAGACTTTCGCCACTCGAAAATCCCTTAGGCGAGAGAAAAAATGACCGCCGAAAAAAAAGAAAACAAGGCTCAGCGCGCACCTCACAAGGAGCGTCACGGTGTTTAGAGGAGCACAACTACACCAGGGGAGAGGCACGCAATGCGCGCCAAAAGGCCATCAGCGCAAGCCTTGCAATGAGCGCCAAAGGAGCTCTGATAACTAAAAATACATCTATCTCTCTATCTATCTATCTATCTATCTATCTGTGACTGGTTATCAGGTGCGAGTGGGATAAAGACAGGAACAGATACCGGATATAATGATATTATACTATATATCTATAATGCAGAGTGATGGGAGTGGGGCTATCTATCTGTCTTTCTATGTATCTTTCCGTCTATCTAGATAGCCCCACTCCGCAGGGCCGCAGTTGCAGTGGGCTCGCTTTGCGAGCCTGCAGTTTTAACGTCGCGTTATCAACGTATTTTGGCAAGGTCGCACTGCTGAGAACTATATACGTGATAATATCATTATATCCTGGTATCTGTTCCTGTCTTTATCCCACTCGCACCTGATAACCAGTCACAGATAGATGGATAGATAGAGACAGATAGATAGAGACAGATAGATACAGTATATATACACACAACTCAATAAGTAAGTGATAACTGAGAAAATATTGTCATCTACAGTTTTCATTTAACCAAATACGAGGTGTCCCTTGTGACTCCCACTAATTAATTGTATTACACATATAATATCAAAGTACTGTATAATAATGTATCACTCACTGTCACTGATATTTACAGGAATTTCCTCCTCTTTAATATCCTGTTGAATCCTCATATTTGTCTCTTCTTCTTGGTCAGACTCTGAGAGAACTGATGGTGTCACTTTATCACTGTCTGTACAAAAAAACATGAGACGGTCACACGCTGGGATTTGTTACATGTCTTAATGGTCTGTACTAATAAACATGAGACGGTCACACACTGAGATTTGTAACAAGACTTTATGGTCAGTACAAATAAATATGAGACAGTCACACGCTAGGATTTGTTACACGTCTTTATGGTCAGTACAAATAAACATGAGACAGTCACGCTGGGATTTGTTACACGTCTTTATGGACAGTACAAATAAACATGAGACACTCACACGCTGGGATTTGTTACATGTCTTTATGGTCAGTACAAATAAACATGACACGGTCGCACACTGGGATTTGTTACATGTCTTTATGATCTGTACAAATAAACATGAGACAGTCACACGCGGGGATTTGTTACATGTCTTTATGGTCTGTACAAATAAACATGAGATGGTCACACATGGGATTTGTTACATGTCTTTATGGTCTGTACAAATAAACATGAGCCGATCACACGCTGGGATTTGTTACATGACCAGAATCCAATCAGACCCCAGGACTATAATGTGTCAGAAATACATATAACAGACACGTAATAAATGGACGCTCTGTCTCCAGACACTAACTGAGAAGATCTCACCTTTAGGTCTCACATACATGTATCTTAGTGGAGGATCCATGTAATAGGACGTGTTTAGCTTATAGTGTAATGTAATGACTTAATATATATACATAGGGGGGACATTAATACCTTGCAGAGATCAGTATAATTTGGGGATGATATTTAGGAGCCAGCTGTATAACATTCCCACTCCTGTTTGTGTTGGGCTCAGACATTTGTACGACTGGCTCCTACATTTTACTTATAGTTTTTCTGTAACAACAGACCACAATAAATGTATACAGTGATTTTTTTCTTAAGAATCTGACTGGAAAAAGGAGTCTGTAATATGTCTTATTTCCTGTATGTTCTGACTAAGGGCTCAGGAAAGTGTGGATAAAGTTTTTGAGTGGAAACAATGGTCATTAAAATATATATATAAATATTGTAATGGAACCCATCAATGTTTACCCTGTTTTATGGTTATTTATTTCCCCTCCTCTCCCTCCCCTGCATCTCTTTCCCCCTCCACTGTGTCTCTTTCCCCCTCCTCCCCTGTGTGTCTCTCTCCCCTCCTCCCCTGTGTGTCTCTCCCCCTCCTCCCCTGTGTGTCTCTCCCCCTCCTCCCCTGTGTGTCTCTCCCCCCTCCTCCTCTGTGTGTCTCTCTCCCCTCCTCCCCTATGTGTCTCTCCCCCTCCTCCCCTGTGTGTCTCTCCCCCCTCCTACACTGTGTGTCTCTCTCCCCTCCTCCCCTGTCTGTCTCTCTGCCCTCTCCCTGTCTGTCTCACTCCCCTCTCCCCGTCTGTCTCTCTCCCCTCCTCCCCTGTCTCTCTCCCCTCCTCCCCTGTCTGTCTCTCTCCCCTCTCCCCCTGTCTGTCTCTCTCTCCCTGTGTGTCTCTGCCCCCTCCTCCCCTGTGTATCTCTCCCCCTCCCCTGTCTGTCTCTCTCCCCTCTCCCCCTGTCTGTCTCTCTCTCCCTGTGTGTCTCTGCCCCCTCCTCCCCTGTGTGTCTCTCCCCCCTCCCCCTGTCTGTCTCTCTCCCCTCCTCCCCTGTCTGTCTCTCTTCCCTCTCCCCGTCTGTCTCTCTCCCCTCTCCCCCTGTCTGTCTCTCTCCCCTCCTCCCCTGTCTGTCTCCCCTCCTCCCCTGTCTGTCACCCCTCCTCCCCTGTCTGTCTCTCCCATCTGCCCCTGTCTGTCTCTCCCCTCTTCCCCTGTCTGTCTCTCCCCTCTCCCCCTGTCTGTCTCTCCCCCCTCCCCCTGTCTGTCTCTCCCCTCTTCCCCTGTCTGTCTCTCCCCTCTCCCCCTGTCTGTCACTCCCCTCTCCCCCTGTCTGTCTCTCCCCTCTTCCCCTGTCTGTCTCTCCCCTCTCCCCCTGTCTGTCTCTCCCCTCTTCCCCTGTCTGTCTCTCCCCCTGTCTGTCTCTCCCCTCTCCCCCTGTCTGTCTCTCCCCTCTCCCCCTGTCTGTCTCTCCCCTCTTCCCCTGTCTGTCTCTCCCCTCTCCCCTGTCTGTCTCTCCCCTCTTCCCCTGTCTGTCTCTCCCCTCTTCCCCTGTCTGTCTCTCCCCTCCTCCCCTGTCTGTCTCGCCTCTTCCTGTGTGCTTCTTCCTCCCTTGCAAGCGTGAGGACGAATTGCAGTTTGACAACTATTATATGTGATATATATATATATATATATATATATATATACTGATGCACTACAGTAGCACAACCAGTTAAATTGTATCTGGTGTCCATAGGGTCACAGCGGGTCAGCATGACCGAATGACTAAATAAGCTCATACTAGGGTACTGTAAATATGGGACTTTAGTGTCTCTTTAAGCTCCTTTCCAGTGGATAGCCCTGTCTGCCCCAGTCTGCTCTTTCACAATCCAGGGGAGGGCCTTCTGTTCAGCTCCAGAGTTTTCTACCTTCAGCTGCTGGAACCCTACCTCAGGGCCTTGGAGTGGATGGCTTTCTTGTTACCCAGTATATATATAGTGTTTTAGGAGGTGTTGGAGACATAATAATGTGGGAAATCAGAGCAGTCTAATGGATGTTTTAGGACACCAGGGCGGATCTGCTCCCCTCCCCTGACATCTCATTGGTGGTGGAGAGAAGTAGACTTGCCCAAACCATCAACAGTAAAGGTTATATATATATATATATATACACACATACACTAGCTGTAACGGATCTACTGGAACCCCGACCGGGTACCTCCGTTGATGGACGCGTCCTAGTTTGCGTCGAGGCCTACAAGCACTGCACCGGACACCAAAACCACCACAGACTCCAAGGATAGTACATCAGGAACAAGCGTTCAGTAGTTACAGCTCAAGGGAGTATGCAAAAGCATAGCAATCCCCAGTATGATAGCGATCCCCTCCAATAACAAGACGAGGCTACGTTTTGAAGGGTCAAGTAGAACTATATTTTAATGACAGGGAATCTCCTTTTATGCAATGGTGCCCTCTGAAGGGCTACACCAACATAATTATCACAACAGCCAATTATCTACATGGTTCAACCCCCATGTCTCCTCCCCTCAGATAACAGGTAACACAATTAAAACAGACACAATTTTAACCACATTCTGGATGTACCCCAAATACAGGGGGTCCACCTTTAAGTCCCGCACCATTCAATAGCTCTCACCGAGGGGAACAACATATACAAAAATGGCATGAATCAGACCAGGGGTTCAAAAGTTAGTAAAAGTATCTTTTACACATAACACACAGACATTGCACATATCCCCCATACAATACACATATAGGACAATAGGTGAGTCACACCTCCCTGGCAACTTGGATACAATCAGACATTAATTAGATCATTCTTCTTTGTTCTTATCAGAGAATGAAAACACTTTGGAAAATGCAAGGATCCTTTACAACTTTCTTATCTCTTGAATCTCTGTAATAGGATTATCTATTAGCCTAGGTCTGCAAAAGTCTGGCTAATATTCTGCAGAGCATAAACCAGCATACATATAGTAGGATCATATTTTAACCATAATAATCATAAAACAGGGTAAAACAGTGATGGGTTCCGTTACACTAGCGACTTGCCCGTCAAAAATAACGGGGCAATAACATTTTAAGCCATGGGAATTCTGTTTGACACACAATGTAAACCTTTTTGTGCTCTGAGGACCTTCGGCGCTCATTGCGAGCCTCTCCTCTTGTGTACTTTTGCTCCTCTGAGCATCTTAGTCACTCATCCTAAAGAGAGATGTATATTTATCTATATTTAGTTAACTAATAATGAAGGAATTATTTATTGAATAAATTAATATACTTTACCTATTTGTAATTAATATATTCAGCAATCAATAGCCTGAAGAGCTAACAATCTGTTTATATTATTCGGCACCATACAATGTACAGTTTGAGTGTTGGTGCCCTGATGATAAAGTGTAATGAATGTCCCAATTGTGCATTAGAAATTGGTTGTGTGCGCGAGGGCAAACCGTTGGTTTAGTTGTGTAAAGCGCCATTGTAGATTTGTAATGTTATTAATGTGTTACGCAGCCGTGAGCATTTTACGTCTTTTGTAATAGTGTATTTTGTAGTTTGTATGTTTCTGTGTGAAAGTGAATTGCGTTTGGCAGTGTTTTGCATTTTCATTTTTTTGATAGACAGACAGACAGATAGATAGATAGACAGAGGGATAGACAGATAGATAGATAGATAGATAGATAGATAGATAGATAGATAGATAGAGGGATAGACAGATAGATAGACAGATAGATATAAATAGACAGCTCCTCTCCCATCACTCTGTATTATATATATATAGTATAATATCATTATATCCGGTATCACTTCCTGTCTTTATCCCACTCACACCTGATAACCAGTCACAGACAGATAGATAGATAGATAGATAGATAGATAGATAGATAGATAGACAGATAGACAGACAGATAAATAGATAGAGGGATAGATAGATAGATAGATAGACACATAGATAGATAGATAGATAGATAGATAGATAGATAGATAGATAGTGTATAGTCTCATTTACATATCCCACAATCCTCAGCTCCTGTATAGTTCTACATACACTCCTTAATCCCCACTCATACTTTATGTATATAACCCCCCCCCCCCCCCCACAGACAGAAAGACAGTGGGACAGATAGACAGATAGATAGATAGATAGATAGATAGATAGATAGATAGATAGATAGATAGATAAATAGAGGGATACATTTATAGAGGGATAGATAGACAGATAGATAGATAGATAGATAGATAGATAGATAGATAGATAGATAGATAGATAGATAGATAAATAAATAGAGGGATACATTTATAGAGGGATAGATAGATAGATAGATAGATAGATAGATAGATAGATAGATAGATAGATAGAGGGATAGACAGATAGATAGATAGATAGATAGATAGAGGGATAGATAGATAGATAGAGTTATATACAGGTAGATATTTCCCATGATCCTCAGGCTCTGTATACATAGATATATATGGCCCCCATATACATATTGTATCTCTCCTGGGAATATAACTATATACTGCATGGAATGAGTGATATGTAGTGTGGGGCGAGGGGTGTGTATCTCTCTAGTATCACTGTGTGTTAGTGTATAGTCTCATTTACATATCCCATAATCCTCCTGTATAGTCCTACATACACTCCTTACTCCCCACTCATACTATAAGTATATAACCCCCCACACACAGACATATATTGCCCTTATCTGCCTAGCTATTGATTTATTTCACACAAACTTACTTGTCTAGAAGTTCTCCTCAGCTCGTTCTAAGACCTACTTAGGCCGTCTTCTTCGTTGACTTCCGGTTTCTTCCTTAGACTACGCCTAGTGTAGCTAGGAAGAGAAAATCTGTGACCGGACTGCGGAGCCGCCATCTTGTTTGTGGGCAATAGCTGAAAAGTTATAAGAAGTGCTGGCAATAATGATCTCGGTGTTACAGGGTGGGATACATTAGTAGGGAATAAGTTGAAATCACCTCACTAATTGTATTTTATTTATGACATTTATAGTTTGCATTAAGGATGTAATGCTATGTATGAGGTGTGTGTAAAAGAAAAAAAAAAAAATATATATAATACAGCATGCTTACAGTGTGCATAAAAAAGGAGCCATGTATAAAATGGTTATTGGAATTTTAGAGTGAGCTTCTCGCTTTATTTGCATGTCCTGCCGAGTTTTCCCAGAGTGCAATGCTTCAACTGCTTCTGAGAAATTGAACAGGAAATACGTTTATTAACTTATTTTTCAGACATTCAAATGAAATCACTAATATACTATTCCTTGTTTGTACTATGTACGGTGGCGGCTTCTCTCCCTCCTCAGCCCACCATATGTGAAACGATTGCTGTAGTAAAGAACTATCTACAAAAAGCTCACACACAAACCAGGCACTGACACCACACAGATGATCGTCAGTAACCGTGAAACAGTCTGTATGTGGTTAGGTGTCCTGGCTTGTGCATAATCCATTCCGATGTTGTGCTTTAAGTTGTGAAATACGGCGTGCATAAGCTTAAAAAGGAGCCATGTATGAAATGCATCAACTGTAATACTGAAAAATCACAGCAGGAAATACGTTTATTAACTTTTTTTTCAGACATTCAAATGTAATCACTAATGTGCTATTCCTTTTTTGTACTCTCTCTCTATATATTTACAATTACATATACATCCTACTTTCCGTGACCCTATGGACCACAGCACCCAGGCACATCTTGTTTTGGCCGTGCTTATCCGTAAGGTTTTCTTGGCAAAGATACTGGTGGGTTGCAAGTCCCTTCTCCAGCGGACCGGGATTTGTCTGACTTCTCTGCTAAGACCTGCCTATTTTGAGTGACCTTATATGGTATAGCTCACAGCTTCATTATGGTGCACAAGGTAGTGATCCAGAAGGGGTTATTAATTGTTATTAACCATCAAATCTCTTTTTTCTGTGCTGATAAGAGTGCATGATGGTGGGGGTGGAGGCAACAGAAGGGCAGCTAGAAATGTGGCTAGTGGTGCGTGGAAGATCAGGACCGATATATTATAATACCAGTCGTGAATATTATTATTATTTCCTTTATTTCTAACGCGCCAACATGTTCCTTAGCACTATACAGGGGGACGTTCATGTCATAATAATATTAACAAAATGCAAACAAAAAATAGAGGGCCCTGTATTTACTAATCAAGATCCCAAATGATTGAATTAAATATAATAATATATATCATAAAAAATAATATTATAAGATAAAATATTACACCAACTCTGACCATGTGTCGTGACACCGTACTTACTCCATAATAATGAATTTATAACTACAAAATAAACATATACAGGCCTGAGTCTCATCAGTGAGTGTCATGGGGCTGGGTTGTTACCCCCAAACATGGCTGGTCCCCCCATGACGGATAGGGAACTAGAAGAGAAAAAACAAAATCAGATTCTAAAACCATTTTGTTGTTGTTCAGTCGTGTCCAACTGATATGAGGTCACATCATGGAGCAAGGACAGATGGTGGAATCAGTATATAAGGGGTTAATAGAGACCGAGCTGGTGGGGGGGACTGGGAGGATGTAAGAAAGGTCCTTGTAGTTGTTGTAAGATGGTCACTATCAGGGATTACTTGGGACTAGGACCAAGAAGATAGTAAATCCTTCACTTATATTAGATAGTAAATCCCTCACTTATATTAGATAGTAAATCCCGCACTTATATTATATAGTAAATCCCACACTTATATTAGATATTAAATCCCTCAATTATATTAGATATTAAATCCCTCACTTATATTAGATAGTAAATCCCTCATTTATATTATATAGTAAATCCCTCACTCATATTAGATAGTAAATCCCTCACTTATATTAGATAGTAAATCCCTCACTTATATTAGATAGTAAATCCCTCACTTATATTATATAGTAAATCCCACACTTATATTAGATATTAAATCCCTCACTTATATTAGATAGTAAATCCCTCACTCATATTAGATATTAAATCCCTCACTCATATTAGATAGTAAATCCCTCACTCATATTAGATAGTAAATCCCTCACTTATATTAGATAGTAAATCCTTTAATCATATTAGATATTAAATCCCTCACTTATATTAGATAATAAATTCCTCACTTATATTAGATAGTAAATCCCTCACTTATATTAGATAGTAAATCCCTCACTAATATTAGATAGTAAATCCCTCACTTATATTAGATAATAAATCCCTCACTCATATTAGATAATAAATCCCTCACTCATATTAGATAGTAAATCCCTCACTTATATTAGATAGTAAATCCCTCACTTATATTAGATAGTAAATCCCTCACTTATATTAGATAGTAAATCCCTCACTTACATTAGATAGTAAATCTCTCACTTATATTAGATAGTAAATCCCTCACTTATATTAGATAGTAAATCTCTCACTTATATTAGATAGTAAATCTCTCACTTATATTAGATAGTAAATCCCTCACTTATATTAGATGGTAAATCCCTCACTTATATTAGATAGTAAATCCCTCACTTATATTAGATAGTAAATCCCTCACTTACATTAGATAGTAAATCTCTCACTTATATTAGATAGTAAATCTCTCACTTATGTTAGATAGTAAATCTCTCACTCATATTAGATAGTAAATCCCTCACTTATGAAAAAATTTGATTCCCAATGGCAGTGTAGTCACGCCAGTGAAAGCCTTGTTACACCCAAATATGGAAGGTAGCCTCAAAGATTGGAACAATAAAGGTTTAGAACGAGTTAAAGACACTTTTATCGAAGGGTCAATAGCGTCCTTCAAACAAATGAGAAACAAATGTAACATTGCAGCTGAAGGATGGCTAACGTACGAAGCTTATAGAACGGCCTGCAGCGAATTTAACTTTGGCCCACAATATGATAAAGAGTTAAAACCTTTGGAAAAAATCCTCCTTAAACTGGAGAAAAAACATTTGATATCTAGATGTTTTCATATTATAAGATCCTTGGGAGAACAATCTAAAACGAGCAATATGAATCAATGGGAATTAATTTAAGTTTGGCAGTAGAAGTAAAAGTCTGGGATAAAGCCTTTAATCTGACCAATAGATTTCTCAAACAATCATCATATAGAGAAATGCATTTTAAAATAATGAATAATTGGTACATCACACCGGTGAAAATCTCGCAGATTTCACACTCTCCTTTGGACAGATTATGCTGGAGGGAGTGTGGCAACTCCGCCAATTTATTACATATCCTATGGGAATGTCCTAAATTAAATTCTTTTTGGAAAAAAATGTTATGAATTGTTATTTAAGATTGTGGAAATTCTTTTACCAATGACAGGAGAATGCAGTGTGCTACATTTTTTTCCAAGCGAATTCAGTGTGGAGAAAAAAGCCTTTGCTACTCTGATTTTTTCAATAGCAAAAAAGATAATAATCAGCAATTGGAAAGAAAAGACTGTTCCACTCTTTTCTGACATCGTTTGGAAAATAAAACATACTCGAGAATTAAAGAGGAACTATATACAAAGAGGTCTAATTAAAGTCGATCCATTGAAATGGAAATCATGGGACCAAAAACAAGAAACAACTAAGTGATCACTTCCGGTTCCGGGTGTCTACTTCCGGTTTCCGGGTTCCTACTTCCGGTTTTCGATTTCATGCTGTCAGATCTCCTTTTGCATGGGATCCAAGCTCAGCTGATGTTATGAGTTACACATGCAATCCACAGAGGTCATTCTGAGTGGGTAAGTGGGCAGGTGGTGGGCATAGTCCCAGAATAGACAGTATAGCTATTATTTATACAGGCAGTCAGGGAGGTAACTAGCGGGCCTCCATATACTTCTACTGCTAGTGTATTTTCAGAGAGGGCCACAGTGGTACAACTATAGTCTCCCCTACCTGCCTATACACTCCCCACTATAGAATGAAGGTGGCACTTGCATTATGAATGTATAAATCAATGACACATATGCAACCTAGATACTGTATACTTATGTTCTACTGTATGAATTTCTAACTATATAGATTTGTATCTACTAGCCCATTGTGGAATTTATCTCTATTTCTGATTTAATCTGTATAGATTCATATCATATTCTATATAGATGTACAGTTGGATTAATTCACTTATCATTTAGGATTTGCATCTATGTAATGAAATTTTGTAGATGGCCGGACTACCGTGTTTTTAGTTATTTTACTGTTTTGTGTATATTGTGTACATTAATAAAATCATATTTTAATAAGGTATTTTGATTTAGATTCTTTGCAGGACCATTCTATTAGGGTATTAGGGTATTTAATATCATTGGAATTAAAGGTGTACTTTTTTCTCTTTGCTTTCTATAAGCATTGGGAGATAGCACACAGCAGTGAAGGCATACAAGGGGTTATCTTAAAGTGACAGTCTCCCAGGTGAATATTTTTAACGAAAGCATACGGAAGAACACATGAATGCTGATATACAGAATATATTTTATTATTTTATGAGAGTATATATTAAATAAATGTGTAATCTAGTGGTAGAGTGACTGAAAATAGTTGCAAGGGCTGAAAATTGTTGGGGGGGCGGTTGCCCCGTTGCCCCAATGAACGGGCTGCCACTGGTTCAGTGGTATGGGGCACTTTAGGGTGTGGATAAGTGAATGCGCAGTAGGCGGAGTCATGATATGGTGTAAAAGGCATGATTTGGGAGGGATGGGCGGGGCATGAGGATGAAAGTGATGTCAAAATTAATTGATGATATATCATACATATAAATACTACCTCCCCCTCTCCCTGTCTCTCTTATCCTCTCCCCTCTCTGTCTCTTTCATCCTCTCCCCTCTCTGTCTCTCTCATCCTCTGTCTCTCCCAACATCTCCCCCCTCTGTCACTCTCATAATCTCCCCTCCCTGTCTCTTTCATCCTCTCACCTCTCTGTCTCTCCCATCCTCTCCCCTCTCTGCTTCTCTCATCCTCTCCCCTCTCTGCTTCTCTCATCCTCTCCCCCCTCTGTCTTTCCCATCAGCCCCCCTCTGTATCTCCCACCCTTTCCCCCCTCTGTCTCTCCGATCCTCCCCCCTCTCTGTCTCTCCCATCCCCTCCACCCTCTCTCTCTCCCATCATCTCCCACTCTGTCTCTTCCACCCTCTCCCCACTCTGTCTCTCACATCCTCTCCCTCTCTGTTTCTACCATCCTCTCCCCCCTCTGTCTCTCCCATCCTCCCCCTCCTTGACTCCCATCTTCCCCCTCTCTGTTTCTATTATCCTCTCCACCGCTGTCTCTCCCATTCTCCCCCTCTCTGTCTCTCCCATCCTCTCCCCCCTTTGTCTCTCCCATCTCTGTCCCTCCGATGTCTCTCTCTTACCCTCTCCAACCATCTGACCTCAGTCTTCATGCGGGGTCTGCTGGCTCTTCCTGTGCAGGCTCTTCACCCTGGCGGCTCCTCCTCCCCTGGATCAGAGGAGAGAGCCTGGGAGGAGCAGGGAGCCTGAGAGAACGGCACAGGGGTGCAACTGCCGCAGACGGCTGGTGGGGTAATTTTTGCCGCACCCAAAGAAAAGCCACCCGGCGCGCTGTGTCCCCCACGCCCCACACTTCCTACACCTCTGCCTGTGCCTGAATATCTGCACATGATGTCTATTGCTTTGACCAGAGGATCTCACCATCCAGAAGCAATCCGCCTGTTTATTGTATGAACAAAGAGGGGCCTGGCTAAGTGTGATGTGTAAGACTGGGTTTGTATGAAGATTGTCTGAGCATAAGTTTTCACTTTTTTCATTTTTACTTTTTCTACTTTTTACTATACCTGTCTTCCTTTTTACTGTCCTTCGATTTCTAACACTTATGCACCTTGTTCTATCAACTTGCTAGGATCTAGTACGTACTAACATCTGATAAGGAAGAGCAACTAGGGAAAGAAGAAGTTATCATGCAGAAACTCTGGATTGTTAGTAATATCAGTGAAAAATGTATTGGTTATTAAATTACATCTATCACCTAAATACCTCATAAGACAATAAGGATGAAGGGAAACTGGTTCTATGGCCTAGTTATTGGTAATTGGTTGGGTGGTGTTTTGTGAAAATTAAGTAAGGCCATTTTGTTTGCATTAACCATTTTTTTATTTACATATCTGGACTTTTATATCTATTGCACCGCAATCTGGACTATATCATGGTAACATATAACAGCTTATGTGGATGTTTTCATCCACCCCATTGGACTATTTCCTTTTTATATGGACTTGGTCAAACAGGTGCTCACTTATTTTTATCTGGATTTATTATTTTTTATGAACCTATTGTTTTTTATTTTTCATCAGTATTTGATTTTTTTTTCTTCCTTGTGCTTTATAATCACTGATTGTAAAGCTTCCATTCAACAGACATTTAACATCTGGACTGTGAACTTTGTGCTAAGGACTCCATTATTGAGAGACTTTTACATTTTTCAACAGATAATATCGGACTATTATAATTGCTTTTTAATTTTTATTTATTTTTGCTATATATATATATATATTTTTTTTTTTGCAATGATCTTGTTGAGAAGGGTAAAAGGTGCAAAGGACTCTGTGAGATGTAATATATCCATGTTGTAGGAAACTCATCTGTACTGGATCCTTTAGGGGCCTTGAGTCTTTTTAGGAGCCAGGCTGGAGATCATGACTCTACTTCTAATTATGTTTATCATTTTTTATTCTTTTTTATATCTTTTTTAGTTGCAATGCTTGAAACGTTCATTAAGATTGCACCCTGGGTTAAGTGTCATAGGGGGAGTGTTGTGGAGAAATACAAATATCCATACAATATTTAGTATCTATCTTATAAATCTCTGTCTCTCTCCCATCCTCTCCCCTCGCTGTCTCCCATCCTCTCTACTCTCTGTCTCTCTCATCCTCTCCCCCCCATTGCCTCTCCCCCCTCTGTCAACAATCCTTTCCCCTCTCTGTCTCTTCTATCATCTCCCCCTCTGTCTCTCCCATCAACAAAAACCCTGTCTTTCACATCCTCTCCACCTCTGTCCCACCCATCGTCTTTCTCTCCCATTATCTCCCCCTCTGTCTCTCCCGTCTTTGTTTCTCCCATCATCTCCGGCCTTTCTATCTCTCCCATCCTCCCCCTCTCTGTCTCTCCCATCCTCTCCCCCCTTTGTCTCTCCAATCTCTGTCCCTCCGATGTCTCTCTCTCCCCCTCTCCAACCATCTGACCTCAGTCTTCATGCGGGGTCTGCTGGCTCTTGCTGTGCAGGCTCTTCCCCATGGCGGCTCCTCCTCCCCTGGATCAAAGGAGAGAGCCTGGGAGTAGCAGGGAACCTGAGAGAACGGCACAGGGTTGCAACTGCCCCGGACGGCTGGTGGGGTAATTTTTGCCGCACGCAAAGAAAAGCCACCCGGCACGCTGTGTCCCCCACGCCCCACACTTCCTACACCTCTGCCTGAGCCTGAATATCTGCACATGATGTCTATTGTTTTGACCAGAGGTTCTCACCATCTAGAAGCAATCTGCCTGTTTATTGTATGAACAAAGAGGGGCCTGGCTAAGTGTCATGTGTAAGACTGGGTTTGTATGAAGATTGTCTCAGCATAAGTTTTCACTGTTTTTTCATTTTTACTTTTTCTACTTTTTACTATACCTGTCTTCCTTTTTACTGTCCTTCGACTTCTAACACTTATGCACCTTGTTCTATCAACTTGCTAGGATCTAGTACGAACTAACATCTGATAAGGAAGAGCAACTAGGGAAAGAAGACGTTATGCATAAACTCTGGATTGTTAGTAAAATCAGAGGAAAATGTATTGGTTATTAAATTACATCTATCACCTAAATACCTCATAAGACAATAAGGATGAAGGGAAACTGGTTCTATGACCAAGTTATTGGTAATTGGTTGGGTGGTGTTTTGTGAAAATTAAGTGAGGCCATTTTGTTTGCATAACCATTTTTTTATTTACATATCTGGACTTTTATATCTATTGCACCGCAATCTGGACTATATCATGGTAACATATAACAGCTTATGTGGATGTTTTCATCCACCCCATTGGACTATTTCCTTTTTATATGGACTTGGTCAAACATGTGCTCACTTATTTTTATCTGGATTTATTATGTTTTATGAACCTATTGTTTTTTATTTTTCATCAGTATTTGATTTTTTTTTCTTCCTTGTGCTTTATAATCAATGATTGTAAAGCTTCCATTCAACAGACATTTAACATCTGGACTGTGAACTTTGTGCTACAGATAATATCGGACTATTATAATTGCTTTTTAATTTTTATTTATTTTTGCTATATATATATATTTTTTTTTTGCAATGATCTTGTTGAGAAGGGTAAAAGGTGCAAAGGACTCTGTGAGATGTAATATATCCATGTTGTAGGAAACTCATCTGTACTGGATCCTTTAGGGGCCTTGAGTCTTTTTAGGAGCCAGGCTGGAGATCATGACTCTAATTCTAGTTATGTTTATCATTTTTTATTCTTTTTTTATATCTTTTTTAGTTGCAATGCTTGAAACGTTCATTAAGATTGCACCCTGGGTTAAGTGTCATAGGGGGAGTGTTGTGGAGAAATACAAATATCCATACAATATTTAGTATCTATCTTATAAATCTATGTCTCTCGCCCATCCTCTCCCCTCATTGCCTCTACCCCCCTCTGTCAACAATCCTTTCCCCTCTCTGTCTCTTCTAATATCTCCCCCTCTGTCTCTCCCATCAACAAAAACCCTCTGTATTTCACATCCTCTCCCCCTTCTGTCTCTCCCCCCTCTGTCCCACCCATCCTCTGTCTCTCCCATTATCTCCCCCTCTGTTTTTCTCATCCTCCCCCTCTCTGTCTCTCAAATCCTCTCCCCCCATTGTTTCTCCCATCATCTCCCCCTTTCTATCGCTCCCATACTCTCCCCCTCTGTCTCTCCCATACTCTCAACTCTCTGTCTCTCCCATCCTCTCCCCCTTTTGTTTCTCCCCTCATCTATCCCTCTGTCTCTCCCATCATCTCCCCCCTTTCTATCTCTCCGATCCTCTCCCCCTCTCTCTCACCCATAATCTCACCTCTCTGTCTCTCCCATCCTCTCCCCCCTCTGTCTTTCTCATCCCCCCCTATCTGTCTCTCAAATACTCTCCACCCTTTGTTTCTCCTATCATCTCCCCTTTTTCTATCTCTCCCATCCTCTCCCCCTCTGTCTCTCCCATACTCTCAACTCTCTGTCTCTCCCATCCTCTCCCCCATTTGTTTCTCCCATCATCTATCCCTCTGTCTCTCCCATCATCTCCCCCTTTTCTATCTCTCCGATCCTCTTCCCCTCTGTCTATCCCATCCTCTCCCCCCTCTGTCCCACCCATCCTCTGTCTCTTCCATTATCTCTACATCTGTCTCTCTCATCCTCCCCCTTCTCTGTCTCTCCCATCCCCTCCTCCCTTTGTTTCTCCTATCATCTCCCACCTCTGTCTCTCCCATCATCCCCCCTTTCTATCTCTCTCATCCTCTCCCCATCTCTACCATACTCTCACCTCTCTTTCTCTCCCATCCTCTCCCTCTCTGTCCCACCCATCCTCTGTCTCTCCCATTATCTCCCCCTCTGTCTCTCTCATCCTCCCCTCTGTCTCTCCCATTATCTCCCCCTTTGTTTCTCCCATCATCTCCCCCCTCTGCTTCTCCCATCATCTCCCCCCTTTCTATCTCTCCCATCTTCTCCCACTCTTTCTCTCTCACACTTTCACCTCTCTGTCTCTCCCATCTTCTCCCCTCTCTGTCTCTCCCATCTTCTATCTCTCCCATCCTCTCTCCTTGTTGTCTCGCTCATCCTCTCCCCTCTGTCTCTCCCATCCTCTCCCCTTTGTCTCTCCCATCCTCTGTCTCTCTCCCCCTCTCCCCAATCTGTCTCTCCCATCCTCTCCCCCCTCTGTCCCACCCATCCTCTGTCTCTTCCATTATCTCTACATCTGTCTCTCTCATCCTCCCCCTTCTCTGTCTCTCCCATCCCCTCCTCCCTTTGTTTCTCCTATCATCTCCCACCTCTGTCTCTCCCATCATCCCCCCCTTTCTATCTCTCTCATCCTCTCCCCATCTCCACCATACTCTCACCTCTCTTTCTCTCCCATCCTCTCCCCCTCTGTCCCACCCATCCTCTGTCTCTCCCATTATCTCCCCCTCTGTCTCTCTCATCCTCCCCTCTGTCTCTCCCATTATCTCCCCCTTTGTTTCTCCCATCATCTCCCCCCTCTGCTTCTCCCATCATCTCCCCCCTTTCTATCTCTCCCATCTTCTCCCCCTCTTTCTCTCTCACACTTTCAACTCTCTGTCTCTCCCATCTTCTCCCCTCTCTGTCTCTCCCATCTTCTATCTCTCCCATCCTCTCTCCTTGTTGTCTCGCTCATCCTCTCCCCTCTGTCTCTCCCATCCTCTCCCCTTTGTCTCTCCCATCCTCTGTCTCTCTCCCCCTCTCCCCAATCTGTCTCTCCCATCCTCTCCCTCCTCTGTCTCTCCATTCTCCCCCTCTCTGTCTTTCCCATTCTCTTTCCTCTCTGTCCCTCCCATCCTCTCCCCACTCTTTCTCTCCCATCCTCTCCCCCCTCTGTCTCTCCTATCCTCCCCCTCTATCTCTCTCCCATCCTCTCCCCTCTTGGTCTCTCTCCCATCCTTCCCCCCTCTCTCCCATCCTCACCCCTCTCTGTCTCTCTCCCATCCTCTCCCCCCCATTGTCTCTCACATCATCCTCCCTCTCTGTACCGTCTCCCCTTGGAATGCATGACCCACACCATTGCATGAGATCTCTTCAAGAAAATTGGGGATCTCAAAGGAACCTTTCATGAAAAAGTGGGCATGGTTGAAGATAAAAATGGTAGGGACTTAACAGAAGCAGGTAAAAAAAGGGTTGGCAGATCTACAAAGGAAGGATAGTAAGGATTAGATAAGAGGTATGATGAAGGGTTGGAATGTGATGAAAAGAGAGAGAGAGATTGGATGGGGTGAAAGAGGGATAATGATAAGGAAGATTTGTGGGGGAGAAGAGGCTAGGAGAGAGAGGATGGAGGGAAAAAGAGAGGATGAGGGCTATGTTATTGTGTCTTAAGCTCACTAGCATACATTGCTTGAAATTTTGCATTTGTTTACAATATAACGGAGTATGGGTTAAGAAATTTAGCAATGTTTTACATGTAAAAATAGATTTATTACTCACTAAGTGTTTCAATTCGCTTCCACATGTAACTGGAATTTAACCTTCTTAATTGTATATACATAATATTGGGTGAACTCTTTTCACAATGCTGCAGAGCTATTGAGTTTACAAGATATCTTAATCTCCTTTTAAAGTACAGTAGACTCCCAGTAAACCGGCAGCCATGGAGATTGGTAGATGCCGGATAAATGTGGTTTCTGGTTGCTTGAGAGTTACATAATAAAGAGGCCTAGATTAGCTGCACATAGGATGCTCTGCTAAGTATATGTGTCAGTGAGTGCTGTTCTAGCAGCAGCAGCTTTATCTCCTCACTTACACACAGGTACATTCGGCTGGAGGGTGCAGTGCTGAACCCGGGGAAAGTAACGCCAACACTGCCCTGACTCAGTCACTCATGTCCGGGGAATGTAACGCCAACACTGCCCTGACTCAGTCACTCATGCCCGTGGAATGTAACGCCAACACTGCCCTGACTCAGTCAATCATGTCGGGGAATGTAACGCCAACTCTGCCCTGGCTCAGTCACTCATGCCCGGGGTATGTAACGCCAACACTGGCCTGACTCAGTCACTCATGCCCGGGGAAAGTAACGCCAACCCTGCCCTGACTCAGTCACTCAGGCCCGGGGAATGTGACGCCAACACTGCTCTGGCTCAGTCACTAATGCCCGGGGAATGTAACGCCAACACTGCCCTGGCTCAGTCACTCATGCCCGGGGAATGTAACGCCAACACTGCCCTGACTCAGTCACTCATGCCCGGGGAATGTAACGCCAACACTGCACTGGCTCAGTCACTCAAAATCAAATTGCAGAGACGTACAGTGGATGAAATCTAGGTGCCTGTAAGCATTTTGTGGCATCATAACCTGGCTCCTGGCATTTGTTGAGCCCTGTAAATCTTAATTTGTATTTAAAGTACTTGATTCTATTTTTTTCTGGTTGCTTGATGGTTCGGATTGCTGTAATCATGTCAATAAGAGTGATCTTTTACTTCACTATCACTCTGTTCCTTTTGATAGGATTGAGTTGTGAATTAGGGTGGGAGTAATTATACAGTAATGGCTTTTATACTGTATTCATTTTAAGTGTTTTAACGATGATAGCTGTGGCGGGTATTAGTCCATATATCAGAGCATACTTAAACATAACTTACATAGGGCCTTATTCAATTGAAATTTGCTACAATTACAGAGCGATTCAATTGAACAAGCCGGCAACTTACAGGCCGAAAGTCTAACCCGTAAACCATGCAATCATGAGTAGCATTTCTTAGCGTGAACATGATCAATTAAGCACGGCCGCAACTACTGATTTAGAAACAGCCAATAGAAAATGAAACCGACATCATGACATCAGTAAAAGATGGAGGTTACATGTCAATTGTAGCGGAACCCATCACTGTTTTACCCTGTTTTATGATTATTATGGTTAAAATATGATCCTACTATATGTATGTTGGTTGATGCTCTGCAGAATATTGTCCCAGACATTTGCAGCTACTTGGCATGGGAGATAATCCTGTTACAGCGACTCAGCATAAGATAAAGGAAGTCTATTGTATACAGTGTTTTCATTCTCAGATAAGAACAAAGAAGTGTAATTGAATCAATGTCTGATTGTATCAAAGTTGCCAGGGAGGTGTGACCCACCTATTGTTCTCTTTATGTGTATTGTGCGGCCAAATATGGGCATGTGTATTGCCTGTGGGAAGAGATGGGTATAAATATTTCTGCAATAGCAAAATAAAGTCAGTATTCATTTGACTCCCAAATTGTGTGTCGTCCAATATGGGAGGTCGGGGATGGTGAAACTGTAGTGCCTCTTGGGTATTTTACTGTATACCAGCGGAGATATTGGACTGCGTGTTCTAGCTCCGTTACATTTGGTGGCAAGTGTCGGAATTGTTCCCACGGTCAGAAGGACAGCTACAGGAGACACCATTCCGTGGAGTACAAATTGAGGGCAACGCTAGTATCCGTACAGCGCCCCTGGCTACAGCAGGATGGAACCGGCTAGTTTTCAGACAGCGTTCCATCATGAGGAGGAGGAGGCGGCCGCGGACTACAGGGATGCAGACAGAAAGGAACTCATGGTTACAGTACCTCTTATTACCCCACAGACTGAGTTTCAAAGAGAACTCCAAAGCAGACTGGCCTTTTTCCCAGGTACGCTTCCCATGAAAACCTTGGAATGGTTAATGACAGATGTCCACAAATCCATAATGGAAAAACAGCGGGCACGGGAGCGGTCCATCTTGGGAGCTGCTAACCCACCTCCCACCATTAACCCCCCCCCAGCACTGCGTCCGGGTGGTGGGAACTACCAAACCCCTCCACGGTACATCAGGTGCCACACGTGTAACCAGCAGGGCCACATGCAGAGAGACTATCCCAGAAACAGAAACCGCTCCACGTTGAATACTCCAACTAATTCCCCCCCCAGCGGCAGTGTGTACCCCAGGGAGCTGAAGGTGTCGTCCTTCCTCCCCAGCGGCAGTGTGTACCCCAGGAGGCAGAAGGTGTCGTCCTTCCTCCCCAGCGACAGTGTGTACCCCAGGGAGCTGAAGGTGTCGTCCTTCCTCCCCAGCAGCAGTGTGTACCCCAGGGGGCCGAAGGTGTCGTCCTTCCCCCCCAGCTGCAGTGTGTACCCCAGGGAGCCGAAGGTGTCGTCCTTCCTCCCCAGCGGCAGTGTGTTCCCCAGGGAGCCGAAGGTGTCGTCCTTCCTCCCCAGCGGCAGTGTGTACCCCAGGGAGCTGTAGGTGTCGTCCTTCCTCCCCAGCGGCAGTGTGTACCCCAGGGAGCTGAAGGTGTCGTCCTTCCTCCCCAGCAGCAGTGTGTACCCCAGGGGGCCGAAGGTGTCGTCCTTCCTCCCCAGCGGCAGTGTGTACCCCAGGGGGCTGAAGGTGTCGGCCTTCCTCCCCAGCGACAGTGTGTACCCCAGGTGGCCGAAGGTGTCGTCCTTCCCCCCCAGCGGCAGTGTGTACCCCAGGGAGCAGAAGGGGCCGTCCTTCCTCCCCAGCGGTAGTGTGAACCCCAGGGGGCAGAAGGTGTCGTCCTTTCCCCCCAGCGGCAGTGTGAACCCCAGGGGGCAGAAGGTGTCGTCCTTCCCCCTCAGCGGCAGTGTGAACCCCAGGGGGCAGAAGGTGTCGTCCTTCCCCCACAGCGGCAGTGTGTACCCCAGGGAGCAGAAGGTGTCGACCTTCCTCCACAGCGGCAGTGGGTACCCCAGGGGGCCAAAGGTGTCGTCCTTCCGCCCCAGTGACAATTTACCCTAACCAGGGGAGACACCAATCTCCCAGACGGCGCAGATGGGACCGTGGTCTCTGCGCCCGCAGCCTGTCCAGATCCCCAACTACCCTCACTGGGACAACCGGAGGAGGGGGTAAGTACAAATTCCCCTCCCCAGCTAACTTCTAATGTGGCCCCAGGGTTAACAGAGGAAATGTTAACCCCCACGTTTCCCTGGCTACTGAGCCGGAATATGTCCCAGGTACCCCAGCAGAAGAGCTGACAGTGGGGCAGAGTGCAGTCGGCCTCTGCCCTCCCTTTGTCCCTTGTACAGAGCAGGAGGTCCTGCAGGTTATACCAGCAGAAGAGCTGGCATCAGGGCAGAGTGCCGCTGGCCTCTGCCCCTCAAGTCCCCTCAGCATGTTGCACCATCACCCCAGCGAAATATCCAGGTGCCTCTTTAGACTTCCCACCAAAGGGGAGATGTGTGACGAAGTGCCCTTCGCCACTTTGGCTTGGAGAGGACTGTTTGCCAGCCTCCTGCCCTGCGACTATGGCCCTGGTACATATTGCCCTTTGGAACCAGTATTCGGCCATACCAGAGTGTATGTCACTCATTCTGGCCCTTTACATACAGGGGGGTCATTCCGTACTTGCCCTGTGGGAGCGGTGATACCCCAGATAGCTATGCCATGGAGCCCATTCATATAATGAAAGACTATGGGAAAGACTTTAGCTCCATGGCAATTGAACTGTGTGAAGATGATCTATGCGCTATTCGGGAGTTTTGTGCGCTCAGATCCCAGCTATCTGGGGATATGTGAAATGTGAGTAAATGTGAATTGCTGATGGGTTGTCAAACTAGAGAATTGACCAACAAATACTTTTGTCCGGACATCCCCAGGCCGATCCGTTGGGATCAGACCGTGTATGCCGGCTTATGGTCACGGGGGAGGTGTGTAGCGGAACCCATCACTGTTTTATGATTATTATGGTTAAAATATGATCCTACTATATGTATGTTGGTTGATGCTCTGCAGAATATTGTCCCAGACATTTGCAGCTACTTGGCATGGGAGATAATCCTGTTACAGCGACTCCGCATAAGATAAAGGAAGTCTATTGTATACAGTGTTTTCATTCTCAGATAAGAACAAAGAAGTGTAATTGAATCAATGTCTGATTGTATCAAAGTTGCCAGGGAGGTGTGACCCACCTATTGTTCTCTTTATGTGTATTGTGCGGCCAAATATGGGCATGTGTATTGCCTGTGGAAAGAGATGGGTATAAATATTTCTGCAATAGCAAAATAAAGTCAGTATTCATTTGACTCCCAAATTGTGTGTCGTCCAATATGGGAGGTCGGGGATGGTGAAACTGTAGTGCCTCTTGGGTATTTTACTGTATCCCAGCGGAGATATTGGACTGCGTGTTCCAGCTCCGTTACATCAATCAATTAGCATTTAGGAGCCCGATATGCGATCAGACTCGTAATCCTGCAATGTACACAATAATAAAATGAATTAAGGAAATGTTCTAGTCCATGTGGGTGGCCTGATATGTATTAACTCATTGATTCCTAAAATTGATATACACCCGAAATTACACATAAAAAAATATTTTTTGATTGCAGATTTACGAGCTTGAGGCTGTTGAGCAATTAATTCTAATGTATTTCATCACTTTCCCCATCTTTTAAAGTGTAGTATTGATTTTTTATTTGCATTTACAGTGCTACGAACAGGGGTTAAACCCCCTTTTGAGTCCTATCTGGTACCCGTTGGATTTCCTTCTACATTTGACATTTACGATTGTGAAAATATTTGCGGGCTTGAGGAACTGTAGCAATTGAATAGCGATTTTGCGATTATAACTGTTGCAAGCTTAAAAGATCAAAGGCTTAGATGGGTTGTAAGTTACTATTTTTACAACCGCAGGGATTTTCAGCCTGTAACCCGTAGATCGTTTCCAGCTCGCAAAAAGACGCCAATTGAACAGCAAATTAGTTTACAGGCTCCTGTAAAGAACGATAGCTCAATTGAATCAAGGCCATAGTATACCATAAAAGTGCACTATTTTTACTAAATAGTAAATCCTTCAGATATTCTAAATATCTTCAGTCATTTAATCACAGATTCTGTTCTTTGTTCCCACCAAGTACTCAGTCTCTATCTCCACCAGCCTGGTGGCATCACGTACTAATTCCATATGAAAGAACATTCATTTCTAATTCCCTACAGGTGGATATTTAATTTTAGTTTTCCCATGAACCTTTTTCCACCCATTAAAAAATAGATCTCCATTGACCCTATATACATTTCATTTTGCAATGTACGATTCCTTTCTTTGTTATGTGCTTATAACGTTTTCCCAATTAATTGTTTCCACCCAGGGAGAAATAGATTTCCATTGACCCTTTTCCTTTTGTCCTGTGTGATTCTTTGATTTGTTATGTGCACACATTGAAATGTTGTTTACACAGCATGGAAGGGTGAATGACTCTGATGCTTTGAGAGAGCAAGCTAATGTCGGACGTCGACATCTGACATCAGCACCAGATTTGCCCTATTGAGTTTCTCCGCCCACCAGCGCTATCTCAAAGGGAGCACCGGCAAAAGGGTCAATGGAGATCTATTTCTCCTAGTGTGGAAAAAGTTAATTGGGAAAACTAAGATGACATATTCCCCTAGGGATCTGTGTGCACTCCATGTTTAGTTGTGTGTGCTCATCTCAGGGTATTTGTGCGCACGCACAGCTTAGAGGGAACAGTGGATGAGGGTGATATATGATTAAATCAAGAAATATCCCAGTCAATTCTTAATCAATTAAAAAATAACTTTATTGACATTTATGATTCTTTCAGAACCTAAAAGCATAGTTTTTTTTATTTTCAAGCCCTTTAAACTCATTGCTTTGTTTGATGCAACAAATGTACCTAGAAAATAGGAAAATTAATGGAAGGGGCTATTAAGGTTAAAAAAAAAACATAAAGATTATATAAAATATATATATAGCTTAGTTTACAGGTCCACAAATGTATTATGAGTGCTCAGTATGATGGTGTAGAGCAAAGTCCATACGTTCTGGATGCCTTAAATTGAAAGGTTATTGGTAACCAAGCAAAAAGCAGCAATGCACAGTCCAGCATCATATCATGTATTGTAATAATACAAGCTGATACATTAGTACAACTTACTGCTCTATTAATGTGATTTACAACTCAGATATCCATAGATCTTTATGAGCTTGCTAATGTTTTTAATTACTTACATTTATATGATTTAAGTAGAATTGCATGATGTGTCATGTTGATGTGTAATGGCGGACTCATATTAAACCCTTACCCACATCCCATACATACAACTGGTCTTTATCTTGTGTGAGTTTCTTGTGTCATTTCAAATCTTACTGAAACATTTTCTTGTGTGAGTTTCAGATCATGGAAATGGTGTTTATCCTGTGTGAGTTCTCATGTGTCGCTTGAGATGTGAGGCCTGACTGAAAAATTTCCCACATTCAGAACATGGAAAAGGTTTTTCTCCTGTATGAGTCCTCTTATGTGTATTAAGGTGTGAGAGATGACTGAAACATTTCCCACATTCAGAACATGGAAAAGGCTTTTCTCCTGTATGAGTCCTCTTATGTTTATTAAGATTTGAGACCTGACTGAAACCTTTCCCACATTCAGAACATGAAAAAGGCTTTTCTCCTGTATGAGTCCTCTTATGGCTATTAAGAGCTGAGAGACGACTGAAACATTTCCCACATTCAGAACATGGAAAAGGCTTTTCTCCTGTATGATTCCTCTTATGGCTATTAAGAGCTGAGAGACGACTGAAACATTTCCCACATTCAGAACATGGAAAAGGCTTTTCTCCTGTATGATTCCTCTTATGGCTATTAAGAGCTGAGACATGACTGAAACATTTCCCACATTCAGAACATGGAAAAGGCTTTTCTCCTGTGTGAGTCCTCTTATGTGTATTAAGGCGTGAGACCTGACTGAAACATTTCCCACATTCAGAACATGAAAAAGGCTTTTCTCCTGTATGAGTCATCTTATGGCTATTAAGATCTGAGAGCTGACTGAAACATTTCCCACATTCAGAACATGGAAAAGGCTTTTCTCCTGTATGATTCCTCTTATGGCTATTAAGATCTGAGAGCTGACTGAAACATTTCCCACATTCAGAACATGGAAAAGGCTTTTCTCCTGTATGATTCCTCTTATGTTTATTAAGAGTTGAGACCTGAGTGAAACATTTGCCACATTCGGAACATGGAAAAGGCTTTTCTCCTGTATGAGTCAACTTATGTTTATTAAGAACTGAGAGCTGACTGAAACATTTCACACATTCAGAACATGGAAAAGGCTTTTCTCCTGTATGAGTCCTCTTATGTGTTTTAAGGTTTGAGACCTGACTGAAATATTTCCCACATTCAGAACATGAAAAAGGCTTTTCTCCTGTATGCGTCATCTTATGGATATTAAGATCTGAGAGAAGACGGAAACATTTGCCACATTCGGAACATGGAAAAGGCTTTTCTCCTGTATGAGTCCTCTTATGTGTATTAAGGTGTGAGACCCGACTGAAACATTTCCCACATTCAGAACATGGAAAAGGCTTTTCTCCTGTATGAGTCCTCTCATGGATATTAAGAGCTGAGAGTAGACTGAAACATTTCCCACATTCAGAACATGGAAAAGGTTTTTCTCCTGTATGAGTCCTCTTATGGATATTAAGAGCTGAGAGATGACGGAAACATTTCCCACATTCAGAACATGGAAAAGGTTTTTCTCCTGTATGAATCCTCTTATGTTCATTAAGATTTGAGGCCCAGCTGAAACATTTCCCGCATTCTGAACATGGAAAAGGCTTTTCTCCTGTATGAGTCCTCTTATGGTTATTACGAGATGAGGCCTGACTGAAACATTTCCCACATTCTGAACATGGAAATAGTTTTTCTACGGTGCTACAAATGTGGTCTTCTCCAATGTTATTCCAAATCTTGGATCCATCTGTTGAAAAAAAAAAAAAGATTAAATTCTGACAGCTTTAACATTCTTCTATATGGAAATAATTAGTTAGTATATACCTATTATAGTAATTATAATCAATTAAAGAGACCAATTTGCAGTTAATAAAAGGTCAAATCATACAAAAACAAAGCAAAATATGTCTGAATGTACAGTATATAGAGTGAAGTGTGATCCGGTGCATACCAATTATCATCAATTATGGTCTTTTGTTTAACTAAATCTGATAGTCTGTAAGGTGTTATTTAAAATAAAAAACAAATACTGTATAAACACAAACTTTACATATTGCAACTTCTACATGCAATTATCGCTTGCTGCAGGCTGTAATTTTTTATGCCTGTTACTGGGTGGGTGTTTCTGTAAACTAACAATCTGCCCATTAGTGCTGCGGAGAGCACCGACTGTAGTTACTGACACTTTCCCACTGTGCAGATACAAACTTCCTGTGTGTGCAAAGTCTTCTATCAGGAATTGTGCTAATGAAAATAAAATGACAGATTGGGGTCATTACACCAGCAAATAAGAAATGTTCCCTAGTGTTTATGATTTATGAGGATTATATGAAAGAGATTTTGAATCAATTAAGTTATAACGATATCTACATAAAGTTGAATAATGACATCACAGTGGAGTATTAAGCATGACGATACAAATACTGTTTAATGTGCTTAATCTTTTCATCCATTATCATTGAAATATGATGACCTTACCCAGATGCTGAGAGTGTGGAGATTAAATAGTAATAGGAATAAAATAGTAGATGCTGTTAATAAAATGGGCACTACGTTTTCTGAGGTCATATTAGTAAAGAAATTGTACTAAGTGTTCAGAGGGCACTTGGAATGCCCCACCGACCATCCCCAATAGGGATCCCCATGGTATCTAAAATTAGTCCTCTACCATAGGGGTCCCTATGGACTTCCATAGTACCCTAATCCTCTACGATGGGGGTACCTGTAAAAATCTGTAATATCTTAACCTATCTAAAAATTTATGCAAATAATAAAAACTTCATTTGCTAAAAATAAATAATTACAATAAAAATAAAATAATTTTGAAAATAATAATACAATTTAAAATAAAAACATTACATTGAAATGAACATTTAGGTCCGTAGGGAGTAAGGTAAGTGGGTGAGTGTACATGTAGGGTCTATAGGGAGTAAGGTAAGTGGGTGAGTGTACGTTTAGGTTCCATAGGGAGTGAGGTAAGTGGGTGAATGTACGTGTAGGGTCCATAGGGAGTGAGGTAAGTGGGTGAGTGTACGTGTAGGGACCATAGGGAGTGAGGTAAGTGGGTGAATGTACGTGTAGGGACCATAGGGAGTGAGGTAAGTGGGTGAATGTACGTGTAGGGTCCACAGAGCTCACAGTTTACTAACAAATAATCACATATAATAAATTTCAAACTGCGAGTCAACTTCACACTTTGCTGAAACACGTACATCAAAAAACACCCAAAACACAGAAAAATAAAAACAAAATATAAAAAACAAGCATCACACACAGCACGGGGAGACAGCCAGGACGTTTGGGAGTGAGGTTGCAAGCAAATTTAGGTCGCATTTAAGAAGTTTCAGCACTTGAAAATCGACAAAGAGAGAAAAAAAAGGACGGTTGAAAAAAATAAAAACGAGGCTAAAAGACACAGAGCTGCGAAAATCACCGCCAGCAACGTACGAGTTAGCCAGGAACGTAGCAGATACAAAATATACCATTACAAGGGACAGACGGAAAATGATCGCGAGCCAAGTAACACATTTAACAACACTTACTTACAACTCATAACATTAGGATTCTAAAATGGTGCCTTACCCACCTAAACAAAACGGTTTGGCCTTGCGCACGCAGCCTATTTACACTGCACACTTGCCACATTGCTGACACTTTCTCCTCAGATGATCAACACTCCAACTGTACATTTTCAGATGCAGGAAAACCCAAATAGATTGTTAGCTCTTCAGGATATTGATTGCTGCATATTAGATATCAATAGGTAAAGTATATTCATTTATTAATTCATATTACTTTATTAATTCACTGTACACTGTACTTATATATCTGTCTTCGCGATAAGCGCCAAAAGGTGATTGTTGCTATGCCGGACAATTAAAGTACACGAGGAGATAGGCTCACAATGAGCGCTGAAGGCACTCAGTGCGGCGCTCACAATGAGCGCCGAAGGTCCACAGAGGAGCAAAAGCCTTATATTGTGTGGCAAACAGCATTTCTATGGCTTAACATTTTATTGACCCGTCATTTTTGATGGGCAAGTCGCTAGTAATAAATAATTCCTTACACTTGGGGCTTATTGTGATATTTATACAGATTTGTATTACATATTACTTATAATATATTACTATAATATTCCTGTATCACTAATTAAGAGAATGAACACAAATACATTATTATAATAAATGTTTGAATCTTTATGATTCCTTAACTATATACTGAACTAGGAACTTGCCCTTTGGGATGTATCATTCTGGACAATGACAACTATATATGTGAATGTGAATTATCCTGTACATTTGCTGCGTGCATGTGTTAGACATTAAGTTATAGACTGATATTAGTAATGATTGGCCAGTACTAAATTCTAGACCCTCCCCCCACCCTTATCAAGCTCTCTGAGCTATCCATTACGATACTAAGTTGCACAAAGAATGCTGCATATCTCGAGAAATATGTACTATAGAGATAAATAGCTATTGCAATGTATAGACCATTTTGAATTCTCTTTAAGATAAAATATACATATTGTTAGGGTTACAGTGTGACGTTACAGAATGTATTATTAATTGTTTCATTTTGTATTAATTCCTCACCTTCCCTGATATCCCCAGGACTCTCCTCCTCCTTCACCTGCTGCTGATTTCTTATATTCAGATCTTCTTGTTCAACCTTGGAGACAACTGGAGGCTTCACATCTAAAGGTCCTACAGATAGAGATAAACAGATTATAGACCTTTACCATTGTAATTATTTACTATTAATCTAGTGTTTGTGTCTTAAAATCTATTTAATTCGCCTTTATCATGAGCTGCGATGTTTGTAACACTTCTTGGGTGAGAGATGAAGGAGAAATCCACCTCAATAAGGACTGAAGTGATAATTGTCCATAAGATATTACTCACCTTCACTGATATTTAAGGGAATTTCCTCCTCTTTAATCTCCCGGGGACTTCTCATATTTGTCTCTTCTTTTTGGTCAGACTCTGAGAGATCTGATGGTGTCACTTTATCACTGTCTGTACAAATAAACATGAGACGGTCACACGCTGGGATTTGTTATATGTCTTTATGGTCTGTACAAATAAACATGAGACGGTCACACGCTGGGATTTGTTATATGTCTTTATGATCTGTACAAATAAACATGAGACGGTCACACGCTGGGATTTGTTACACGACCCCAAACGACTTGCGCATCAGACCTACAACCCGCGGAACTAAACATCAACAGAAAAATCTAATACACAATTCACACTGCGAGACCCGTAGCACTCTGAAAAAAATCGCCTCGAAAATATTAGCTCCAATAACCAAAAATACACCAATATGCTTGCAAAAAGCGCCGAAGGTACTCACCAAACCAAAATACTTACTTTGTGTACAAAACTGCATTACCTGCCTTACAATTATATTGCCGTCATTTTTTAGACGGGCAAGTCGCTAGTACTATATATATATAATACAGAGTGATGGGAGTGGGGCTGTCTGTCTATCTATCTATCCCTCTATCTGTCTGTCTGTCTATTTATCTGTCTGTCTATCTATCCCTCTGTCTGTCTATCTATCCCTCTGTCTATCTATCTATCCATCTATCTATCTATCTATCTATCTATCTATCTATCTATCTATCTCTG